>CM055972.1:14842500-15127500 GCA_029531755.1 Holothuria leucospilota
TACGTAAATGGCTACAACATGAACAGTACAATGTCTTACAACACTGTGCACCAGAGACTCTTAGATATTTTGGGCTGCAGGCCACTTTTTCTTAGCACACTTTAAAATCAATCTAGTAGAAACCAGCAGGGACAGGTCCACCTTTGGGGGAGTGAGGAGATCTCTGTTCATATGAGCACCAAAGTGAACCTATGGCAAACAGTAGATAATCATGATACAGTAATTTTTATTGATGTGTTTAATAAAGAGGAGAACCATATTGAACCAAACCTGACTTCAACCCCAATTACCCCATTTAAGCTGAGATCAGAAAATACACATGGCATTCACAATGCCCTGCACAAACATTGGAGGAAAACAAACTACAATTCTACATGATGGGTAGCTGGTCTCCAGTAAGCTTAATTTGCTATCCCAATTGCATATTGCAGAAAATCACACCAGAGCAGAAATTAGTCACAGTTTAATTGCAACAGCTGTCAGACAATTCAGTCTCCTAAAATCTTCTGCCAGGTTCCATTTGATAACCTAGGCTGCATAATTGTCTTGTACAGTATGGCATGTCATGTATGAAATCACAAAACATGTCACATGTGGAAACCTTATGAAACAAAATAAAGGAAATCGTGCTGCATTCAGGATACTGTACCTTGGCAACTGAGCTAAAATTTGTCCAACTTTCTCCACGTTCATGGAATTCTGATTGAGAAGGTCCAATGGTGGCACAAATATACATGCCTTATCAGGATCTGGTGTGAAAAATTGACTTTCTGATATGGCTATTAAAATATCATAAAATTCTCTTGAAATCTGACCCAATATGGGTTCCCCTGTTTCATCCAGATATTTCTTCATAGGGTAAATGTACAAGCTTATTCTGTTGGTCTCATAGCTACATCTGTATACATCAAAACATGTGAAATAACTACACTCAAGGTCTCCCTTTGGAGGTAGGGGAGCCGAGTCCATCACCCTGACCTCTGGTAATGAGTTCCAAGCACTAATATAGTAATTGTTTCCTCCACTGTCACTGTCAATGGCATGGGGCCAGAACTGAAGTACTGTAGTAATAACAACTCCGATAAGTATCACAGAGAATAAAATAATGTAATATTTCTGATACTTCAATTTCACTTTGGGACCTCTAGATTTTTTGCCTGCCATTGTAGACTCCACAGTTTCTCCTGATGTCAGTGTAACAATCCCTTTTTTGGCCAAAGTAGCATAATCGATCCTCTCTCCAAACTCTGAGTTGTCAGGTGCTTGTTGTCTGTTGCCCTCAACTAATACCTGAAAGATACAAAAATGTACATTTTAAGCATTATGATCACAGAACAAACCCTGGCATTATTTTATGAATTACAGCACCTGCAACAGATAAAATGCATAGTACTGTAAGATATACTGTATAAAAATTTTCAAAACTGTAAGAGCAGATTTGTGGGGCAAACTGACTTATTACCTATGTTTGAAAAGTTCCCAAATTTGGTCACTGACTGAACATTCAATATAAATGATATAATGATGTGGCTCACTACTGAAGTAAACTCATGTCCAACTTTGGTAAACACAACAGCAGGGGTCTCCAACCTTTTTTGCTTGGTGGCCCCAACTTACTTATCCGAGATCTTGGTTGCCCTCAAATTGATGGGTCAGTAAGAAGAGTTTGATTTGACTTGATTATGCAGTGTTTATAAAGCAGATCACTGGTTCTTAGATTAGAATCACTCCCATTGCTTACTTTTAATGAGAAATTTGGCAATTATTTTTCGCTCCGAAATCCTTTCCCTCTGAAATATTTTTGCGACCCTCGAAAGGGTCGCGACCCGTAGTTTGCCGACCCCTGCACTACAGTACAGAAGATTCAACAGTGATATATAGTTAACTGCATCTCTCTTTAAAGTTTAAAATTTTCTGAGTTGCAAGATATTAACCAGAATGCAAAGACACATTTAGTGTAAGGTCTAGATGAATTCATTCATTGACTTGACCTCAACTCTCAGCAGAACACCTGCAGTGCCTGCAATAAACTTTATTTGTTTATAGGTTGGGTGCCATAATAAGATTTACAAACCATGATAACAAAGCACAATGTTTTGGTGCCATACACAAGTGTCTCTACAGATTTGCAATGAAAGTTTTAAAGCCATTGTAGCTACTGAAGACACCAGTGTAGTATAACAGAATTGGCTGTATTGGAAAGATGGATGAGCACTTTATGTTTGGTCCAAGAGATAAGAGAGTCTAATCTGGTCTTAAGGCCCTTTCACATTAGGTGTGACAAAAGGCTATACCATGTGATACAAGAAAAAAAAGAAAACAATATATAACTACTTAGACCCTTTCACAGTAAAAAACCATAAAACACTTGAAATAATTTCAACTTTCACCCACTTGTTGCTGAGCAATACAGTAATTGGGGGACCAACATGACAGAGAACTGCCATTGATCATATGGCAAATTGGGTGTTGGAATATCACTGAGAGATGAAAGAAAAGCCATCTACACTGTAGTGTGAAAGGCCTGGCAACATTTTCATTGCGTGGAACTGTACTGAATCATACTGTATCATGCATAGTGTGAAAGCAATAGACCTACCTGAAAAGCCTGTCATAATACTGTACTGTACCTCCACATCCGTACAATGCCTATTATGAGCCTACTGTATACTGATGAATATTAATACAGCAGTGGGCCTACTGTACACTACAGACTTCTCAACAGTAAAGGTGGCCAAACTGCCATTGTCAAAAAAATTGACTTCTATAGCCCACTAAAGGGCAAACTTGTAACAAAAGGACCAACAGAGCCAATGGTATTACTGTACAGTATAATAATTCATTCTGAAACCTGTGACAGAACACATGGTGACTCTGCATCATGATTTTTCTGCATATTAATTTTGGATGCCTTTCAATTTCACATCAAAGATTGTTACCTTCAGGCTGTGGCAGTGCTCCATACTTTACAGTATGTAATGGATACTACATTGGAACTGGAATTTGCAAAGAGTTACAGTAAGAGTCATCAAAGGCTGGAACTTTAGGACAACAATGGTGGCATTTTAGAAGCATGTACAAAATTGCTCATTATCATTGATATCATCACAAACACTGTGTGCACCACTTCACCACCTGGTGAAAAGCATTTATTTGCTCTGAAGTGGTGAAACAGATGGCTACACACAATTCAGCAATAACATTGATCCATAGCCTGTACGTCTGACATATACTGCACATAAATGAGACAACACCAATTCCAACAAACAGGTCAAGGCAATGGCGTAAGAACTGATCATCAAAACAACGACAAAACGGTCACTACAAGTAAAACTGAACAAGACTGAGCACTTTCATATGATTTAGGTTTTCAGATTTACTGTTCAACTTAATACAAGAACTGCATATCAATTATGCAGGCTCAAAGGTAAACTAGAAAGGTAATATGATTGTTTACTGTATCTGACCCCACTACTAGGGCTGTGACCGTTTAGCAATTAATCCCTAAATGATTGCATGTGTAATGAATGTTTAGTACAAAGCTATCAGGGATTAAAAACAAAACCCATTTTTGAAAAAGTGAAATACATACAGTAATTATACAAATGGCACACACGTAAACATACAACATCAAAGTTGAGCTTCTATGAGGATCCGTGTTTGAGGTTCATGGAAACTATATCCCCTGAACGTCACTAACACATTTTACATACAGTATTCATCACGTTCAAGAGCACATTTAAAGTCTCTATGTTGATCATAGGTACTTGCAATTAAGGGGATCGCAAAATTTTGCAACTAGAGGTTTAGTAATTTGCTAAACGTTCACAGACCTACTCACTACATCTACCATTTCCTCTTTAGTGGCCAAATCGAGTAGCCCACAAAATTTCTAGTGCATCAAACAAGCTCACACTTTGTGAAGAGCAATAAAATGCTTCTCTTGTATAAATGACCCAGCTTAACCCCTCAATGGAAGTACCTATTAGCCAGATTGGAAAGCTTGTTATAGTGCTCGGGGGATTTTAACTAGAGCAGCAGGGCTGCTGTCGCTCAACCCTTTAAAGCAGAGTTTGAATTAGAAAAAAAAAGTTACATGCACCACTGAAGTATGACAATGAAAGATTAAAAAAACTCAGGCCTAACATTACCCGTTTCTTCCCTTTTTATAATAGCCTTGGCCTACAAGTATAGGAACAATCAGTGAGATAATGCATGCCACCTAGCAATGGCTATGCATGCAGGTTGATACCATCATTACATCTAGGGCCCCCGAAAAAAAAAAACGGAACTTTGAAAATTCTCTGCAGAATTTAGCAAAAAAATTATCCAGCTCAATATACATGTAACTTTTTGGTAGAAAAGATGAGCTATTATTCTCCAAAACCATATCAAATGAAAGTCTGCATTTGTGAAACGGATACACCGACATTTTACCATCTATAATGAGGGCAATTCACTCCTGAAATTATCAAAATCCATCAAAAATATGATCCAAAAAGGAGAAGCAAGTTATTGAAAATTGTCAAAATTTTCTGGGTATAGGCTGCAATTTGCCTATGCAATAGTGTGTTTGCATAAGTTGCTCATACACAGCAGGCTTGAAACGAAAATCTGGGAATTTGGCTATGCCTGAAATGGAATTTTACAGAATTTTAAAATTTAAAAAAACTTAATTTTGTTATTTTTCAAGCGGAAAATCTGTGGCTCTAACTTTAATACATTTCTCTTTAAACTACCATTAGGCCTAGGCCTACATGCATGTGTGCAGGTAAGCAACTCAAAGTTGCATGCACTGACAAAAAGTTACATGCATTGGTGAACGTGTGCATGCGTTATTTAGAACCCTGCTCTAAAGCGACCACCCGTTTGGGTTTGGTCCGCCAATACTAAACCTCACCTCCCTTCTGGAGGCTCAGTCTAAGACAAAGTGATATTGATCAACCTCCACTGTGACTAGTACTGTGCCCCCACTCAAAACTGGAGGCTCAGTGAACTTGGTCATTTTCCAAAACCATTAGCACAAAATGTATGTTGACTCGTTCTCAAAATAACAATCTTGGGAGACCATATGGCCACTATGATTTCGCCTCCTAGTTTTGAAAAAGGTGTTTTTTAACTGTAGCAGGGTAATCTATAGCCATACTGTACTGAGAAGTTTGCTAGTTGTAAACCACAAACTGAGCCAAATTTGGTCTTGAAATGAGGGATCATGCCACTCCAACTAAATTACAGCTGGTCTCAGAACGAATCAGTCTTACAGTTCAGTACTATTTGTCACTGCAGGTGTAGGCCTACTGTGTATTGATGTAGCTAGGCTATTGTTAGGATTATGCCACAATGATATCATATCATTGTGCGCCACGCCAGTATGACAAAGTTTCACAATCACGCCGTATGCCAAAAAGTCTGGCGTACACTTTCATATGCTACAAATCTGTCTAAAACTGTTGAACTTTCCTGTATGGGTATGAGCCTTAGCCTAAACACACCGACATGAATGTGTTGTATAGGCCCTACATAGGCTAGGCCTATAGTGTCAACTAGGCCTACTTGTAAATAAAGGGCCTAAAGTTTCAAAACGGTTTCAAATACAGATCAAATATGGTGCAAGTCCTTCCCTTCAGTCGCTCTTATGACAGGCGGAAAACACCGTGGGCATAATTCTACAACCCCCACCTACAGGGGGCTAGCTAGGGTACCTAGCTAGCCTAAGCCTAGGCTATAGTTCTCACATAGCCTAGTTCACACTTTGTTCCCTAACGGTAGTATGGGAAACACCAAAGCAGCCTAAGATACTGAAGTTAGACTAGACTCAGGCCTATGGACTAGACTAGCCTAGGCGTGACCGTATAATCCGCTCCTTCTACTCACTCTTTAGTGTAGAGTTTAGGAACGCGGTAATGCTGGACCCTGTTGAAGGGCTAGCCTAGGCCTAGTCCTCAGTAAAGGACTGTGGTCGTTCGCCTAGCTACAGCAGGGAGCTATCGGCGACCGGCTATACACGGGCCTTTACTGAGGACTAGCCTAGGCCTAACGTTAGGTTAGGCCTGGCTAGTTCAAACTGAACCTTTTAGTAAGAAGGCCTAGGACTTCACTAACGTTACTTGCTGAACGTTGTCCAAACGTTCATATCGTGAAAGTAACCTGTGATACACAGTCTGCACTGCACTGCAGTAACTTGTTTACTACAGCTGTGAAACCGTAGTACGTGTCGTAACCGAAGTCCGTGGTCGTAACCTGTGCAAACATAATACTTCACTCAGTGCTTCCACACCCTGAATTCATTTTTCCTGAAATGAAATCTAAGATTTCCTGAAATCGGCAGGCTATCGCCTACTATAAACACACTCCCTCCGAGTGTTTGCTTCTTTCGTACGGACCGGAATACGACAAACAATACACGCGATGGGAGTAACAACTTTCAAAGGAATATTTTTTAGAAAATTCGTATATATCTCAAAACTGTCCCAACCAAACCTACCCAAAAGTACAAGCCGAATAGCCATCCCCAAATTAATCATTCACAAAAAGTTGTAGGCAAATCTGTTCCACTTTTAAAGCAGTGAAACCTTTACAACAGAGAGACAGACACTTTCACCCCACAGTACCACATAAGCTCCACCCACACTTCGTGGGTTGAGCTAATAATGGCCAAGAGAATTGCGCGGCCGATACTATCTACGCGGAGCGCCACCATCAGTTGGCGCGGAGTGTACTGAGAAAATTTTGGCCAAAACCACCTACATTGCATGAAATTGCCTTTCCCAGGTAACTTGTGTGGTTGCTGCCAACAAGTTTACACGGTAAATCCCCCACTCAGGGCATACTTTCCAATCTGGCCTATTAGGCCTAGAAGGCAGTGATTGACTCATGATACTGATGGACTCATGATTAGGTCTTTACCCATGTACTGGAAAGTTTGTTTGCTGTTTACATCACAGAATTATGCCATGTTACAGTATGTTCTGCAGTGAGCGAAGCCAAACCAGTCTCAGAAAGAATAAGCCTAACAGTGTGTTACTGTCTGTTACTGAAGGCTTAGGCTTAGCAATAGCAGTTAGGATGTACGCTAGGGCCTAATGCTAGTGTTAAATGCCACCACAATGACATCGTCACTGGGCACCACACCAGTACGGCAAAGTTATCAAATTTGACGATCACACCATAAGCTAAAAAGTTTGGCACACAGTTTCATATGCCAGAGAGCTGCGGGGAATACCGTGGGCATATTCTACAATCCCCAGCCCACAGGGGCTACATACGTAGGCCTAGGCCTAGTTGACTGCTGACTATGCAAATGTAGGCTAGCCTAGCTAGCCTATCCTTTTTTCCAGTGTTCCCTCAACTCTCTGGTGAAGAGCAAAGGGTCAAAACCAAACGTCCCATTCTGCTCCCAAAGGAGCTACAGTATGTCTCCAAAAGGTTAACAGGAAATACTAGTAGGCCTAGGCCTAATGTTTGAGAATTCAGGCCCTAATTGTGCTGGGCTTGTTTGGTGTTAGGCTACAGTAGGCCTAGTTGGTTGTTTGTTTTCAGTTGAGGTTGTATGGACTTCAGTGTATCTTATGGGGCCTTGGCCCTCCTTTGTCCCTTAACCCGTTATGTTATGTTATGTTAATGTATGTGTTAATGTATTGCACGACTATGTCATGTGTAATGTGCTTGTAGCCTTGGCCTAGCTAGGCCTACAGTAACTAAATCAGGCTTAGCCTACAGGCTTACCAGTTAAAACTTCCATTGACCAAATCGTCCCCGTACCAAAACGTACGATCTTTTGCTTGGCTTTACTTTGCACGGCGTATTTTCTCTTTCGAGACTGCATAGATAGCTACGCAGGCTACAATCATTCGTCATTTGCTCTGTGAATGTGGCCTGCCGTGTGGCACCCGACGTACCATTTTTTTACGAATAATTTTGACTAGAAGTGATTTTATGGCCCGAGTTGTGTCCAAAGGGATGTTACTGTAGATGTTCTTATCCATCGAATGATGTGATTGAAAGAAATCAGTGATTTTTGCAGTGAGCGTAATAATGTAAAAATAGGCCAAGCTTTGAGTCTCGTCCTGAAAGGTGACTTACCTTGTTAGTATATATATATACGGTGTATATACAAGGCTGTGCCGAAAACCGGTTTTACGGGAAAGACCGGTTAAAACCGATTTCGGTTCGGTTCGGTTCGGTTGGTGGAAAAATATAAAACCGAACTATGTAACTCACCTACAAATCTGTAAGTGCGAATCCAACAATTGTAATAAATTCGTAAATTTCAGCCACTTCAACCCCAAAATTCTAAAACTAAAAATGGAAAAACATCTAATGAAGGCAACTTTGGAACCAGTCCATTGTATTTATGATCGTAAGTAATCATACTCTCATGCTTACGATCGTAAGACATCTCCTGCAAACTTGAATACCTCAGCGTTTACGGCTACCGTTTTCAAGAACGGTTTTCTGCACATACAGTAGCCTACTGTAACAAAGGTTGGCTATGCCTAGGTTTCACTGTAAAGTCTAACGTTACTAGGCCATCAAACATACCAAAATTAAACACCTTGATTGTGGAATAAAATTTGCCTCTACAATGCGTATCAGTCCTTTTCTATGTGACAAATTGAATAATCAAACTATCGACACCTAAACATGTTTGTTACGAGTAACGAAAAAACTGAGACTCTTAGAGGCAGCAAGCTTGGAAAAGTACCGCTCGTCGAAGCTTGCGAACGCCTAAGTTTTACTTTCACAAAATGAAACAGGTCTGAGCAGGCACGCGTGCCTGTGCGTGGGCATGGCATAATCAATGCAGCTTATGAAATTGTTTTCGTTGTAAGCATACAACTTTCCCCACACAATGTTATTTAATAGTAGCACAGAAAAGCACGTGCATTACTCAGGGTAATCCTTCCAGTGAGAGGGAATGTTGTTTACATTTGGTCTTTTCACTAATCTCTTTGATACAGGGTTACCCTGACTAGGAAAATTACGTGAAAGAGAATACACTATGTAGCAGCCCCTCATTGGTTAAAGCCTGAGGGACTCAAACACTCTACTCTTCGAGTTGGGCTTTCCCATAACACCAGAAAATGCTCCTAAATTCATATTGACAAAGTTATGGGAACTTGCAAAGCTTTCCACTTTGCACTTGAATAATTTTTGAGTAATGATTTGTTAAAGTTTTCATCGAAGAGTCTAGAAAACGGGCGGGATATGACAAACAAAAATCAAACTTAGGGCGCCCGATTTTTCTGTCGTATAATTTTAAGTTGAAGAACTCGGAAACGTTATTGACAGTAAACCCTGTGTGCATTTAGTGCACTATATGCAGAAGATCTTCGGCGTGGCCATACAATTTCGGTCGGCGTGGCGGCTTAGAAACTAGCCTTTGTCAGCGTGCAAAATGCAGTAAGTTGAGGATTGCCGGCGTAGTTGGCGTACTCCCCAGCGTAGCAGCGGGCAATCGGTACTCCCGGCATACCGGCGGGCCAATTCAGTCAACTCCCGCTACAGTAGTATGTTCACGCACAGTACTGTGCTATATATACCTGTAGGCCTACTTGTATTGCCAATGAATAGTGTATTCATTACGTACATGTAAACATACGTACATACAATCGCTTACGGATTGTCTCTGACTTAGCTATTTTCATTTCAGCAGTCTATTTTTTTTTATTATTACTCAGCATCTGCAGGGAACTAATTATATGCCACTATAACGTGAAATTATGGTGTGTGTGCACAATCGTACGTGTCATTGTTGCGTACAATATGTGCTGTGTGTGCAAGTTGTTAAGTTGACAGCCCTGATTATGACGCAGATAGAACCTGTTTTGACTAAGAGTTGGTTTTTTGGCCTACCCAAAAACCGGTTTTCACTTTTCGGAAAACCAAACAGCCTTATATATATATAGTGTATGTAGCCTATGTATGTATAATGCTCAGAACGCCTGTGGTCTAGGCTACCTGCAATAAATTATTTTACAATTAAAAGTTCTCTTTATTAAAGTTAAAAGAGGTTTTATAGTTGTTCAGTCGTCCTCTTTCCCACTGAATAGTATACGGCCCACTCGTCATGAAGACATGACGACGAAGTAGCCTATCCAATGGGAGGCCCGGGTTTTGTTTCTCCCTGAACGTGATAGTGCAGAAACCGCCTCGAATGGAGAATCCGTGACCGGAAGTGATGTACGTGGTACGCATAGGGATAGGGTTTTCCGGTGACATACGTGGTACGTATAGGAATAGGGTTAGGGTTATACGTATACGTAGTAGGCATACGGAATGCATACGCATAGGGATAGGGTTAGGGTTGTACGTAGTAGGGATACGGATAGGATACGCATATGGATAGGGATAGGGTTATACACGTCCTACGCATAGAGATAAAGTTAGGGTTATACGGTTAGGGACATATGTATACGTAGGGATAAAATACGTATAAACATGTATATTATACTATACAACTGAACTGTTTATATTGTACTTATAATATTTAAAACCGTTTGCCAGCAGCTCGGCTCGCAGCGCTATCGGTTAGGGCATGGAATCGCTATACTGAGATCTATACCGCGTTTGTATTCTTCAAGTGTTCCGCGTTCGAATCTCACTGCCACCTTTCTTTCTCCAGCATCTTTTCTCACTTCTTGTCAGCCAGGTTATGAACTTAACTTGTCACTGATCTTTTGTAGGCCTAAGTTTTAAGTTATAATTTACGCAACTTCCGGTCACGGATTCTCCATTCGCACCCAGAAACCAAATTTCCATGGAGAAATGTTTCATTTTGGAAGACATTTTTTGATCCAAATGAATCATCATTCATACTAATGTTAGGCCTAGGCCTATGCAAGTGATTGGAACATGCCATTTGAACACTGGTAGGCCTATGTACTGAAAAGAGGTAAAATGGATATTGAGGCATAAAAATCTTGATTCAGTTAGGTGAAGTCGGTACCGAAAGGCCGTGAAGTGCGCTACCTTTCCATTATTATTTATGAATATAGGCCTATATAGTATACAAATAATGAATGTTTATGAGTGCGATATGAGTTGAAAGATTGAATGTTCTATTCAACGAGGCGAAGCCGAGTTGAATAGAATGTTAAATCTTTCAACGAATGAAATATAATTCATACTATCGCACGAATGAAAAACATTCATTATTTGTTTTATATAACACCTTATAACTATATCTACCTTGATCTAGTCGTTGGTTAAAGTTGTGTTTTTGAGGCCACGATGGTTCGTGTTTGTCCGTGTAGCGCAGCTCCATGGTTTATCGTTTGCTCGATACGCGTAAATTACGTGCCTATTACGTACGATATGCAATGTACGGTCCCCAATTTGAGTCGCGGCATAGCTTCTACGTACTGCAATGATCGGTGACGTCATTGCCGTTGGTTAGTATATACTAACCAACGACCGTGGGTTAGTATATACTAACCAATGGTCGAGCACCACAATCTTGATGATAGTGCCGAATCACCAATGGCATGTGACCACCAGTCCTCCAATCAAATGTAGAGAAATTAATAAGGTGTTATATAATATATTATATAGGCCTAGTAACGTTTATAATTTACAGTATAACGCTAGGACTGCCTGTGGGTCTAACTTAGGGCCTTGGCTACTACTTTTGTCAGCGTGTGCAATCTCCTAGCCTATAAACGCAGAGCGAGTAACGACGTTTAATAACGTTATGATATGAGAATGATCAAGTTTCAAGGGTTCCCTCTTTCTTGGCTGAACTTCCGAATCACACTTACGGCAGATACGTTCTGTTGAAGGACAGCTGGGTTCATGGAAACACCATTATTTGTGTTTTTGCCTCTGTATCTTTCAACTAGACATTCCTTCCCGTTTCACAAAGGCCGTATAGAATAATGACCACAAAGCTTCCACAATCTGAATTCATTTTTCCTGAAATGGAGTCCAAAATTTCCTGAAATCGGCTCGGTATTTCCTGAAATTTTCAGTAACGCTTCTTTCATGCTACTTTAAAATGGTAAATCGTTCAATACAAAGCTGCTTTACCCACGAATATAAACACGATACAACATTCATTTAATATGAAATCGAAGAACAGGGGAAATATACTCTCGAATTTCAAGATAAGGAATAGTTTCCTTCAAATTTCGAAATTTCCCGAAATTATCCCCCTTCCCGAAGAGCCACCAAATTTCCCGAAGAGCCACCCAGATTTCCCGAATTTCGGGTAATTTCGGGAAGAGTGGAATCACTGAATTACGAAGTGGTGATTTCCGATCCCGTCCTTCCGATCAAATGTACTTAGGGTAACCTTGCCGGAGGTGAGTGTTTACATTGGTCGATTTATAAGTGAAAAGACCAAATGTAAACGTTACCTCACGCAGGGTTATCCTGACTACCGCCTGCATACTGCTTCCTTCTCCGCGGTCGGGGGCGGGAAGGGGAGGGGAGGGGAACAGGGGAGGGGAAGAGGGGAAGAGGGGAAGAGGGGAAGAGGGGAAGAGGGGAAGAGGGGAAGAGGGGAAGAGGGGAGGGGAAGAGGGGAAGAGGGGAAGAGGGGAATCAGAACGGCAGAAAAACAACAAAAAATGAGAGGAAGAACATAAGGATGATAGTACAAAAGAAAGGAGAAAATGGAAAATAAACTGAAGAAAAGAAAATAAATAAAGAAAGGTTCGAAGGAAAAAGAAGGACAAGAGAGCGAAAATGTGAGAAATTAAAGCCAAAAAGTGAATATTGATAAATAAAGTGAAGGAATTAAGAGGGAGGGGGAGGAAATTTGCTTGATGAAGAAGGGAGATATCGATCATCCTGACCAAGGACTAAAGCGCCTAGCCAGTGCTGTGATAGACATATCAGCAAGGATGACTGACGGCAAACAAAGTTGTACTGGATGGACCGGGAAAAAGGAGGCTAATAACAGTGGCACCGCCGGCCAGACTTAAATGATTGGTGGTTGTGGTTACCACAGAATGTGATGTCGTACTTAGGCTAATAGCCTAATCCCACCCAGAGGCCCAGAAAGGGTGAATGCATATGCGAATCTACGGGTTGAGCACTTCCTTTGCCATGCCTCAAAGTGCGAAGGTGCCCGGTCCTGGGGAAAGGTTTTAATTATAAAGGAGAGTTCAGGAGAGGGGTGAAATTTTTGTTCGTGAAAGGTCCGGTTGCTCAGATGCAAAATTGGCAAAGTTTCCAACTGTATATTCTGAAACATTTTCCTTCTTAAGTGGATTAGACTATTGTTATTTTTGTTGGTTGTAATGGACCTACAGAGTCCAAGTGAAGGGGTTGAAACTCCACCCTTTGACACTGATTTTTTTCTTCCTTATGTAAGGGGCTTAGATGCAATATGGTACTGTCTTTGGACTTATAATCATTGTATAGTGATATTCATTGGCTGTGCCATTTGCACCTCATCCAGGAACATACGGGCTACAGTTCTGGTGGGACAGGGGACATGTCCCTCCCACATTTTAGAAATACACCCATTGACTTAAGATTTTACACCGTAAATTTTTTTGACAGAAGTGGCCATGTCACCCCCCCCCCACACACACACACACACACACACACACATATTCGAGTAAAGATTGACGCCCATGAGAAAATTCCAGTCAAGAACAGGTATTGGGTGTCGGGTTCTAACAGGTACCTGACAAAACCAGTTAAAACAGTTAAAACTTAACAAAACTCGACACACCAATTACCCGTTGACTGGAATTTTCCTCTGAGTGAGCAGGCTCCAATGCTGGCACCATATGAGACAGGCATCACATGTAAGACCTCCAGATACCTAGTTTGTGGCCAAATGGCCCGGACCTTAATATATGATGATTTTAACTGGCATGCAAATGATCAGGCTGCAAGAGAGTTTCATAAAAATCGTAGTTTTAATAATTTTGAACAGCGAGAATGCAAATAAACAGTGACCGACAGGGGCGCAAAGGTATTAGCGGATTTTTAAGCATTTTTCAAACAGGCTGCTTCTTCTCTGTAAATGACCTTTGAATAAGCTTGTGTAATGAGCAATATACTTCAAATTATGTACATCACGCTACAAATGTTGCCAATAATATGATTGCTACATAATCGCCAAGCCTAAGATTGTAGTAGCCTACTGAAAGTTTTCGAAAACAAGTTTTCGCAATTATTCGGTGCATTATAGTCCTAATAATGGTCATTATGCATGATGTGCAATCTTTGGCAATTGCGCGAAAAGAAAGCCGAAATTGTGCATGAGGTTTGTTCTATAAACCCGTCCCGGGCCCGTACGTTTGAACAAATACTTTTGGGATGGAATTAAAGATAAAAATAAAACTGAAGGTTTAAGTGCGCAGAGGGAGCGAATATCTTGAAAGGTTTCGAAGTATTTATGATAGCAGACAGTTACTCTCTTTTCTCTTTCTTCTCATTTTGCCATTTTTGTAAATTTGTATTGTAGTTTATTTGTACCATATGCAAATGATCTGTTATGCTTTTGACTCTAATACCTCAAGTGAGGTAAACAGAGAATAAGCTGAAACTGTAACCTGACCATGCAGTGAGTATCTTAATTAATCTTACGCTGGTAGGTCACAGTTTTCATAGCGAAAATCTCGCAGGCCATATGAGGACAAGCTGATTAAGATATTGTACATAAGGTCTCCTGTTGAATGAGTAAATGGGGCGAGAGTGTAGAGCACCACCCAAGGGCATACAGGCCAGGGGACTGTACCGTCTTTACGATAAGTCCCTCTCCATTTTCTACTAACACGCCGGCGGCTCAGGCGTCAAGGGCGGATTTAAGGTGCGCGGTGCTCTAAATCGGTAGAAATGCGGGTCCCTTAATTATGTTGAATAACGTTGTGTGTACAGTTTGTGTGTAGGCTATCAAAGTTACGTATTCAGCTAGCTCTAACTTACATGATGTCGGCGTGGCTTGAATGCAAATGAAGACATGCTGAACTTCTAGGAGTACAAAAGTGTTTACATGTTAGTCTTCTGAGCATGCGCACTTCAGTTTTTATGAGACAGCGACATTGTGGCGTCATGTGCATAAGGTCTGTAGCAGTTCACTTGCTCGTCCCAGTGGGAAGACCATCTTTCTTTTTGGCTTGGATTATAAACCGCAACTATAATGCACAGCGTTTATTTAGATTATTTGTCATAATTTGACAAATTGAGTTTAATAATTTAATTTAATAGTTTAATCATTTGACAAAAAGAGTTGTCATAATTCGACAACTGTTGGTCAGGAAAAAATGTAGCTGACCTTATATAGTTATACGCTAGGGCCCAACGTTTTCCGCTTTGTAAATGCAGAATTCCGCTTCTTCTGCTTTATAAGTGACAAAATCCGTTTTCTTCCGCTTTCTTGATTTAGGCCTCTCCAAAAGTTGATAGGGGCCTATTGTTCCTCACCTGTATAAAACCCCAAACTTCCATTTTTTAAAGGATATTCCGGACACAATGCTGTATTGCACTATACTTACGGTGAAAGTAGAAAATATACTCATTCGATCGACAGCGGTTATAGGGTTTTGTGGGGGGACTGTTTCGTTAATAATTTGACGGCGTCTCTGTGATTTCCTTTCACATAATAGAGTGGGTAATTATTCTTTTTACGATGTTGTTTCAAGCATTATATACTTGTATTCATTAAAATCAATCAGATAACTTATAACAATTATTTTGATAGTAATTTTTTTATTTATTTTTGCCACTTTTTTCAAAACTGCGTTTTCCGTCTTCTAAATTAAATGCTAATTCCGCGATTTCCGCCTGCGGAGATTCCGCCGCTTTGGGGAAAACTTTGGGCCCTGCCTTACGCCTTTTATAACCGAAGTGTCTTTTACGAAGACATGCTTCTTTGTTCACTTTCAACAGTGACAACGGTAGGATATTTTGCAAAATGGCGTTTCTCGTTTAAGGTATTATATAGTACTAAGGACTTTAAAGTGGTAAGACAAGGGGAAAATGTCCCATGTAACACGGTGTGTTGTGAGTGGGATAAGATCAATCATTTTATCGAAGTTTTGGCCTTGGCCGTTATGACTCTTGAAGGATAGTCTTGGCCTAAAGCGCGGGTCACACTAAAGTGATTTCGGATCGGATTACGGTCCGATTTTTTGAGTTTTAGTTAACATCTTCTCCATCTCTGGTCGGAAAGAACCAAAAATTTGCCACTTTGTGTAAATATATGATTTGTATCACATGACTATGAAAAGAAATGTATACTAATTATTTCGTGACGTCACATCGATAGACAGCTTTTATCGGACACGCGGTAAAAGCTGTCTATCGATGTGACGTCACGAAATAATTAGGTTACATTTCATGTACGTAGTCCTCTGATACAAATCAAATATTTACACAGGTTGGCAAATTTTTGGTTCTTTTCGACCAGAGATGGAGAAGATTCTAGCTAAAACTCAAAAAATCGGACCGTAATCCGATCCGAAATCGCTGTAGTGTGACCCGCGCTTTAGAATAGAAATTAAAAAACTTACTTCAATTTCTGTGAGGCTAAGTCATTTTGCTTACTTATTGAAATCATGAAGTTGTTTAATTTACTGCGTTGAAGCGTCACTGAGAATTAGCGCAACTTCGGCATACGTTTACATCGTTGGACTTTAATTGGCATGGAGTGGAAATAAATTGAAGTTACTGGTCTCCCTTCTTAAATATTGGTTACTAAGCTAGTTAGAGTAACTGCCTTTCTCGCGTTAATTACCACTTTCCATACAGCAATTTCAGCACTAGGCCCATTGTCATGGTTGGAGGTAGGGGCAGGGTCAATGCAGCTTCATAGGGTTGGTGCTGTGTTCTTATAAGCTGCCTAGGAAAATCCTTAGACAATTGTATGACAACTTACCACCTTTATGAGTGCCTTTTTCAAAACCATTACAACCGTGCTTTTCAGCAAAGTCCTTTATTCGAAAGCAGCAAAAGCTCCCTAGCCTATACAGTAGGCCTACACGGTAAGCTTTCGGCTTACAGCTATACACAGCTATGCACTAGGCTTGGGACTTAACCTGTACATTACGAACATCAGGTGTGTTTGTTTCACTCCAAAATATTGTGCATTATACCGGCATAAAGCAATGCATCAGGGGAACGCAAATATCGACATATTTTCCCTTCAGTATGGTTTTCGATATGTTTTTTTTTCTTTAGAAACGTTAGTTCTAAAACATGTGACCGCAAACTAAAGGCATCGTAAATGCGTCATACCAGACATGGCAAGTACTTTTACCAGCTATGTTAGTGGCGAAAATTATCTGGGTACGCTATGTGCCAATAGGCGGTGGCGCCGAACAATTTTGGTGACATTTCTTTTAAAGGTCCTGCGCACACATCAAATAAATGTCATATTAGTTAGGCATGTTTGGATCAAAAGTCAAATACCTGTCCCTGAAGCTGAATTTTTTTATGAAACTACTGCCTTTTCTCAAGTATAATCATTGCAGTAAAGTTTTTTTTTTTTCGCAGAGTCCAAAGTAGGCCTATATGACTGCTTCTGCGTTTTGCCCGACGTTTTACTAAAATATCTTGTTGTAGGGCTTTCATCATACCCCAAGGAACGGACTTTGATTGCTCAGCCACTCTTTTAAGGTTTCCCAAACAGGGATATGGCTGAAAAAGGAATATGCCGAACAGCGCCTGCTACGTCTAGGCACCTCTCGTCCCGGCCTTGCCCACGCCAGGAAGGTATATAAAAAGAAGGTGAAAAAGGATGAAAAAAGGATAAAAAAGTGGTACTGCGGATATAAGATGCTGTCTTTTACAAAGCTATGGTGACCCTATTTTCCTAGCGGGCCTAAAATTGTAGTCCCTCTAGCCTCCAACAAAATGCGGCCTGCGATAAGACCCCCCAAATTTTCCCGCTACCCTGGACATGTTTCGAGAACTAAAATTGTTATTGTTCATAACGTAGGTTATCTCGCCCCGTGAAAAATATGAGTCTTGCCTATCTCGCTATCTCACTCCCTTCAGAACCCTTTTCTGGCCACGGACCTGCGAACCCATCGCCCGTCTAGAGCTGTTCATTTATTGCCATTTCACCGATTGCAACTCATCAGGGATGATTTTGTGTTACTTACTCCTTGCCGCCTTGCCGCCCTGCCGCCTTACTTCCCTGCCGCCTTGCGCCAAACCAGGTCTGTAGTTAGGCAACGTACCCAAGGGGGGGGGGGGCGAGATGAATTAAAGGGATGGGGGATATATTTGCAGGAGGATGCGATGCTTTTTTGCGTTAAGATAATATCTACTTAAAATTTCTAGAGGGAGGAAATTTTTGTACGGGCCCCAACCTCTGGCTCCTTTTGACTAGAGGCTTGCGCCGAAGACGTTAAACTTCCTGGTATTTGCATAATGGCAGTGTTGCGTCTCCAACATATATGTTAGTTTTTCTCATTACGGGGAACAAGAGAACGAATATAGGCCTAAGGCTACAAGATGAGGAAATTTGAGTTTTCTCTTCTTCTTAGGTTTGGAATTTATTATCTGAGAACTATTTCAACAATATATATATATATATATATATATATATTATATATATATATATATATATATATATATATATATATATATATGAAACAGTGGCTATTACAACCACCGAGAAATATTATTTAGATAACAACATAAAATTATGAAGTGCAAAGTGTGGTCAAAGCGAGGAAATCCTAAGAAAAGTTTTTCAAAGCCTGTAACATGAGCTTTCATTAAGTTAAGGCGATGGCCGCTGCATTCGTTCAGTCCCACCACCAAAATGGACCTCTACAAAATGGTTTTAAACAAATATGATTTCAATGCTTTACCCGAGATACTTAGCATTGCTTTCCACTAAGTTGCTTTTAGGGGACGGGATCATAGCCCAATGTTTAAAGAAACTGGTTCGGAAAATCGTAAATTTGTTCGTGTGCCACGAGGGATTAAATCGAGCCTGTCATTCAGGGTTAGAGTTAGATGAGGTTTTACGGCTCAGTTTCTGACCAATTGGTTTCAGTCGGGCCGGGAAGGCAATACTTCACGTTCGAACTTCACCAGATCACGTATGTTTTTCTCCAAACTAATGAGAGCATTTACAGTCAGTGTCCCTATCTCTTACCCTGAACATAGCCAGGGTTTAATTGTTCATTTGTCAAGATTGCTATTGGAAGTTCTCAAAATTATCCCCATTTAAAAGAAAAACAAAGAAGAAAAAACAAACGCGTTTGGTTCTGACGGGATAGCTAGTTAACCTTTTACCGTATGTGCATGACGGGGTCAGGCAAAAAGGGTTATCATTTTTAAAAAAATCATAACTCTGTCATGCAACATCCACCAGCCTTTATTTTACCATCAAAATGAAGCCAACAAAAAGATCTATCGAATGCCACCATTTTTTTTTGGGGGGGGGGGTCGTATTTGACATTGTTTCATAAAAAATCGTTAAAAAGTTGTTTACATTCAAAAAATATACCAACAATTCAAAAAAATGCTAAAAATGACGTCATAATTTTAAAAAAATCAGTTAAGGCACTAAGAAAAAAGTCACCCTACTCACTTTTTTTTTCTGAATACCTAGGAACCTAAGCAAACACCATAAGAAGTGATTAGGTGTCAGGGGTAGGGAATTTAGAGATATTTGAGGTATAATTTTCAAAAATGAGTCATTTTCAGTAAAATTTTACATTTTCATCCCAAAGACCCCCTCCCAATAAAAAATTACCTAAGTCAACAAGTGAATGTCCGATCTTTTTCATTCAAACACCAAAATGTCCGTTATGAGCTACCTTACACAGAAACACCAAGAAATATGAAGAAACAGTGGCGGATCCGGGGGGGTCGCCGGCGTCCGGACCCCCCCCTCAAATTTTCTAATGTGCCCTTTTTCAAAAAATGTTTTTTTTTTCACACTAGCAAAAAAAAAAAAACGAGACAGTTTCACAGGTAATGACAGTGTTGTCCAGTTCCGAGGAGATTTTGGTTACCCCCATCCAGTATCGATCAATCCACTCGTACAAGTCTAGCCATGTATCGCAGAAACTTTCGGCAATATATTTGACTACGGTAGCCTATATTGGCCGCCCCGAAACCCGAACAGTGCAATCGTTTTACAGAGAATGTGACTACAGTATGTCTGCGTGACAATCAGGCATTCTAATCACTTTTCGCTTGGAACCACGTGTGGTGTGCTTGGGCATTCAGAGTAATACAAAACACGCAGATATTACGTCATACTCACTAGCTATATGCAATGTATTACTATTGGGTTTTAATATTGATTCCAAAAGGTCACTGCTAGTCTTTTGGTCTTACAAAATAATGATCTGGTCACACTCCATAAACGCTACATCTACGAAACCTTCCCTCCACCCTCTAGTATCCATCCTCTCGTGAACAAGAGAGAGTAGGTAGGCTAAATACGTTTCGCTATGATATTTATAGTCTGGAATTACTCTCTTCTTTTATAGTGTTGCCCTAGTGATGGGAATAAAAAGTCAGTCTTAGGTAAAGTCCACAGCCAAGAGTTGACCAGAAGTCACAATAGACAAATCGGTGTTTGTTTCATTTTAAAATTACTATATAAAATCACCACCAGGTCAAATAACGCAATGTCAGTCGGTTCAATTTTTTGACGTCTTTGGACCGATGACCGGTGTGCTGTCGTAAATGAAAAGCAAACATTCGACTTCAGTCATCTATTCTGACAGAGTGTTTTTGATAGTCGCGCCGCAACTATATAGGGAACACAGCATACAGTATTTTAACCTCCTCCCCCAGTCGAAATAGCGGTAGCGCCAGGTGGAGGAAGGGTTCATGCCCCCCGTCGGGGAAGGCTGGCCCCCTATCGGAGAAGTTTTACAGTTTCGTAGGGGAGTCTTAGTCGAAAGTACGCAGTCCCTGACGACAACTAATCGACGGTTTACCTGTTTTTTTTTTGCTTTCAAGAGGATAATTTCTGTAATAAGAACCCAAAATTTTCAGCGCGCTACGCGCGCTGTAGGATCACTCTATTTTTTCAATAGTTCCATTCCACATAGCAGGATAGCACAAGTCCTGCCCACCTTACCAAGTAACATATGGGCAGAATACATAGTTTATGTAAAGGTCGTAACTTTCATTTCATATCGCAAAGCCTAGTTGGTGTTCTCTTGTGTGTGTGTCATGCGGTACAGTCAGTTGGTGAGCGACTTGCGGAGCAAAGTTTGGCTATTTCATCGTGTAGTCCAGGTGGTTTCGATACAATGTATGTTACACCCGATACGGAGTACGAACCCTTTTTT
Organism: Holothuria leucospilota; assembly: GCA_029531755.1. Classification (NCBI taxonomy): domain Eukaryota; kingdom Metazoa; phylum Echinodermata; class Holothuroidea; order Aspidochirotida; family Holothuriidae; genus Holothuria; species Holothuria leucospilota. Next base: position 14,863,734 of record CM055972.1, read on the forward strand.
TTTCGTTTCGTCATATGTTATATGTGTAAGCCTATCAAAAAATTTCGCCCGCTTCGCGCGCTTTTCAATTTCACCATCTAGATTCAAAGAACACTAACACTCGGATCATGAAGTATTAAGTGATATAATGCAAAATATGCCTGCAATTGCATGGGATAATGAGGCTCCCTCATTTGCCCTTCTCATCATACCCTCGAAATAGGAAATGTCGGAACCTGGGGTAGCTGACATGACCCGACCCCCTGTTGGAAAAATTCTGCCGCCACCCATGGTCAGTTTACTTCTTTTGACTTTCATAAGGGTAATTTCTGGGATAAAACCCAAAATTTTCGGTACGCTTTATCCACTCTTCCTCAGTTCAGTTATACTTATAGCTAAATATAGTACAAACCCTTTCCACCTTTTCAAGTTAATAAGTAGAATACATGGATTTATGTAAATGTCGGGAATCGAATCGCATTTCGCTAAACCTGGTTAACGTTCACTTGTGTCTGTCGTACGGTACGACTAGTGACTCGAGGAGGGAAGTACAATAAAGTTATGCCCGATAGGGCCCAACTGTCCTCTCAATTGTTCTATATAAGCTCTAAATTAGTTCATATTCTTATAAGTGTAGGCTTACCCAAAAAATTTTCGCGCGCTTCGCGCGCTTTGTAATTTCACCGTTTAGGTTCTAGGTTTTGATTCCAGTTTTTGCATGTCTCTTGGTTTATCCTTTCTTTGTCAATATGCGGTAAGTTGTGTAATCGCTGACGTTTATGGGAACCAAAATTTTAAAAAAATGAATGTGCCCTTTTTATGTTGGACCCCTCCCCCCCCCCTCAGAAAAGACCCTAGATCCGCCCCTGAGAAATGGCAAGGGTAGGGTGAGTTAGAGAGTTTCAAAGATCCAAGCAACTGCATTTTTCAAAAATGAGTCAAATTTGGCCCAAAACATGCATTTCTGACCCAAAAATCCCCTCCCAATATCAAAAATTATAACCCACAACACCCCTCCGACTTTTTCTCTCACTAAAATGGCCATTCAGAGCTACCTTAGAAAGCCCATGCAGCTCTATTTATAGATCCAAAGTTGTTTACGTTTCACTGTGCACTGAGCCATAGCGTTCTGTGTAGATGTCATATAGGTCAGTGTGTGTGAGTTCAGTGTGGGCTGTATAGCAAGAGTAAAATGGGCATATCTTCCTCATTTTTTGTCCAATTTCCTCAAATTTGGTATCAAATGAAAGAGAAAAGGAAGCTAAACAATCCCCTGCACCATAAATTACAAAATAATAGTGATCTGTATGGGTTTTCTACGATTTTCTATGGAAATTAGTATTACGTCATCTAATTTGCATATTTGCATACATAATGAGATTAGTTTACAAAAATAAAAAATGCATTCAAATTCCCTCTCTTTGCTCTTTACAATGATATATAGCTTCTCACAGAGAATATTCTTCTAAATCAACAAAAAATTCCTGAAAATATTCCTCTGTTAAAAAAGTGAAGACCTTATGAAAACATGAAGTGAGATTTGTAGCACTTGTGTCCTTTCTGTGAACCCTTATTTGTAATGGGCACTGTTTTCTTTTGTTCCGTTTATCGCAGCACAAAAATAGAAGTAATGCCGATATCAAGCTCTCGACAGCGACTGATGCCTGCAACTTTGAGAAGCCATCAGCTCAATCATATCCCAATCTTAGTAATCCCCAAAGTAACGAAAGCATCGAGAAACATACACGGAACGCCAAAAGGGACAAGCTTACTTTGCCACGCATAAATCATTTGCAGATTGATGATCTTGTCGAGAGGAAAGAGCGAAGTCTAATCTCTTGGTTTTATTATTGAGGGAGAGTGGGGGCACTGTATCACAAAGAAAAGGTTAAAGAGGCAGACATCCCCTCTCCTGTGCTGCGGAAACAAGTGGTGGAGTCAGCAGACTGAAATCAAAATTTAAGGGCAAGAGCCTGTCAGCCCAATGCCGCAGGTTACGGAACGGCACTCCACGGCGAGATCTTTTCTTCTTGCGACAAAATGAGTTAGAACGCAGCAGGCTTGGATCCCACGTTCTGCATATATTTTGCTGTGTCACCTCCGGTACGATTTTGTTGCGATTGTATTGATTGGGAAGAGACGTTAGAAACTTGGACATAGAATATATTACTTGGGTGAAAGCACATGGAATTTTTCGCAGACTATGGCGGCACCTTGACGTCTCCGACCAGAACCCAGCTGCCCAGTGTGGCGTGACCCATTCACTTTTAATTACGACAGATCTGATCCACTCCGTGAAGTGCCACATTCTGCATCCTGCTTAGATAGCCTTTAGCTTAAGCCATTACCGTTAGGCTGTGGGGTTCACAAACACTAATGTGTCACTTTTTGAAGGCGTCAGTTTTGTGTTTGGGTTGTGTTCTCAGGTGCACATGAACTTACGATAGACCTGTCTACTCCCTGAATGTTAAGTCTTTGCATATAGGTCAAAGCCATACTGCTGCAACTTTTTATTGCTGGTAACACCGTAGCGACATAACCAGGTGGAGTGAGCGGGGTGGTGTGGGCGGAAAGGGGTTCATAAGGCAGGAAAACCACCCCTTCATAAATTTTCAACCTTTTGTACAAAAATTGAAGGATATCGTGCTATTTTTCGGGGGGCGGGGGTGAGGGTGATGGACGGTGAATTAAGGACAGGCTACTTCTGTTCCCCTTCCGTGATTAACCTGTTTGTTTGATATCAGGAAAACGTTATCATTGACAAAAAATGGGAGGGAAGGAGGCGGCCCTAGGCCCCAATGAGTACGACGTCTCTGACAATGGTATGCCAGTGGCACACCCTCACGTGATTGGTAATACTCAATGGTAGTTGTTATGTCATTTGATTGTATTCATATTTAGACCATAGATGCTGGCTCTAAGTTTTCACTCCGTAAACTGTTTAATATGACAGTTCTTTCATAAAATACTTGTCTCTTTGGCTGGCTATTTCATTCTCGACCAGAAATAGTCAAACAAAAAGCATGGGTGTAGACTATACGAGAGGCAAAATAGGTACCCTTGTTTTACGAATGAAAACCCCCGTGGTTATTGTCACCCTACTGATCAACAGTACATTATTTAAGAAAAATTAAAAAGAAAAACAAACAAGCATTCTTGTTACTCGAGAATGTAGTGACGTACACACAAAACTTCGATAGCATTAGAATAGCATATCATTCTTAAAGATAATAAAAAACGAGAACAGCAAAAGAAGGTACACAATCTGACAACTGCTCAGCATGGTTACGTTATGACAGTACTAACCGACCCCGAGGCAGTACAATCAGGTAGGTGTTAGGAAGGAGATCCAACGCTCTATGGACTCCTTGAATCAATGTTCGTTTCCGACAGTAATCTTGCTTTTCTTCTCAAAATTCCTATCTCAATACCTAGATGAACTAAGATCAGTGAGACATTGTCAAAGTGACAATGAGAAGACACACACCTTACCTGCTTACGTTGAATTCGTAAACCTTCCGTTGCCAGCCGTCATGTAAAATGTGAAATTTTAACCTTTCGTCCTTATTCGTCCCTCTAAATATCATTTCATTTTATAGTCAGAATTTCCTTAAAATTTACTTTTCGAATGCGTTTCTTAATGAGGGCAAAATTTGGTGAAAACTGAGACAAATGTAAGAGTTTGAACAATATTTCCAGCAGATGACGTATTATAATCGTGAGGGCACAGTTAAAGTGCATTATTTAAACGTTTGTTGCCAGTCGTTTCACTGAAATTCCTGATTAAAGTACTTTGATCATTGACGGAAACAAACCTCACGTCAAAGTATGTATGTACAATAGCCTTTGTCCCGGGATTACTTGGGAAAGACAGGAAGAGATCATCGTTAAGTATTTAGTTAACAGAGAGTTAACAGAAGGAATAAAGAGACATATAAATCAAATGGCGGTGCCTGAAAAGAAGTAAATAATTTTCAAGTACCTACTGTCTGACATATATATTGTACATATTGTCTGACAGATTTGGTTGATGTATCTCCTTCCTAACACCTCCCTGGTACAATTCAAGCTTCCTTATCCAACACCTAGCAAAACATCAGCGCAACTCCACTACGAAACATACCGTGAAAAGTCATGCGAATGATTAATTTATCACATCCCAGGGATGCCTTTGAAAGTGTCTGGAAAATTGCCTGGTACTAAAGTAATACTTTTTCCTATTCTAGAGTCACATCCGTCCCGTGCGATGTTCTTTGAAACTATTGACAATGTGCACTTTTTTGTTTACTGAAAGCATGTCGTTGGCCTGAATATATACCAGACTTGTGTTGTGAGTACAAATCCCTAATACGAATACGAGTACGAGTACAATGCCTCGAGTACAAGCATAAAAGCCATGAGTACGAGTAAATGAATTTCAAACTCTCCGTATACGAGTGGTGTACAAAGCCATGAGTACGTAGTACAAAGCATTGTGAAAGAGTACCTGAATTTATTACTCCCTGAGTACGAGTACAAAGCCATTAGTACGATTACAAAACCGTGCAAACAGAAAAATGTACTCCAGTACGAGTACGAGTATATTTCTGCGTACGTGAATTTAAGGCTGGGGTATTACAACAAAAATAACAGACAAGTGGACAATAGTCTTAAGGTTGCTGTTTGTATGTTTGAAAACCTATGACAAATAAATGCTGCATTTAATTTCTATATACCACTAATATTACATTTTGTAAAAAATGAAATGGTGGTAACTGGATCTAGAGGTGAACAGAATAATACCTGTGGTATAAATTATGATTTTTCAAATGCTATAAAAACGATTTGCCTTCTTCACTTTGTCAGATCATTAGCATGAATATTAATTTGGGGTCCGAAGCCGAATGACCAACTTGCAAGGATGGCAATTTTTACTGCAGAGATTACAATTTGCAGAAGCTTTATTGTGAAAACATGTCACATGGAAGCCATTGTATACTGACAAGTGGTACTTGAGAAGAAAAGAAAAATCCAGTTGTTGTTTCAAGATCATTATGTTCTAAATGGAAACCTACTGTTTAAGTATTTTATTTCAAAGTAACTTCTCTGAGAAGAAATTATGTTCGGTAAACTGCAGTTTTCAAATTGGAAGGGAAAGGGTTTGTATTTACCGATAAAAGAGACTAAAGGGCGGGTCACACTACAGCGATTTTCAATCCGAAATCCGATCCGAATTTGTCTGAATCGGACCAATCGTTTTTCATTCAGACTTTGTTCTAAGGATGGTCACGCTATATCGATAACTGATCCTACTTTTGTCTAACGATAAACTGTTCCAGCTACCATTATACAGACTTGTGTTCAAGTCGCGACTCGAGTCACATCCGGAAAACACTACCTGACTTGAAAAATTCTGGGCAATTTTCTCCATTTGAAATAACACAGAGGCTAGAGTCACTGACTTGACTCTAGTCAATAAAGTAGCCCCAGGAGGGGCAAGGGGGCACTTGCCCCCTGGAAAATCAAAAACTGGAAAAAATAACACTAACGGTTTTTTTGTATGATATCACTAGGAAATTTCCAGAAAATGAGCTTTTCAAAATAGAAAATGATTAGATGCAATTCACAAGGCCTGGGAAGTGCCATTTTCAGCGATCTGTGAGGCATTTCGGCCAAAATTTTCTTGGCGCTTCGCGCAAAACTATGGTAGCGCTACGCTTAGATAGTTCGCCTACAGGTTTCTCCCCGGCAAGGGAGACGGGGCAAAACCTATATGAAATGTCTGGAAGCAAAAATATCCCCTGATTTGATCAATTGAAAGTTTTGCCCCCTCCCCCTTTTTTTCTGCGGACGTCCATGCTTTCAGGGTATAACGAGTTTGGTTTTGCACTTCTCCGACGGTTGTTTTGACTTTTCAGAAGTACTTGCAAAGCGAATGACTTATCTGGAGCGTCATTTGCATGATTTACAGTTAAAATATGTTGAATGAAGTCCTTGCTGCAGAGTGGTGGGTATGGAAGTTTGTACAACACTTCTTAAGTCGCACATTTTCCTTTCATTTGTTATCATCTTATCAGGGAATGGATTGAACAGATGTCTGTTTCAAACATAGGTACTTTTGTACAAGTACACAAAGTCATTAGCCTGTTGCACTTTAAGAATACTTATATTTTAACAAGTTTGTATTACATTCCTACAACAGTATTAAGCCAATCGTTTCTGCGAAGGCTTGGGGGTGAGGTCTAGGGGCGTAGCTAGGATGAAATTTTGAAGGGGGCCTAAGTATCAAATAAGTTCACGGCATTGATCGCCGTCCTTAATTCTTACACATTTTATTAGGACACGCACAATTTTGGAGGGGGGGGGCTGGCAAACATCTGGGGGGCAAGCCTCCCAGCCCCGGGCCGTAGCTACGCGCCTGGTGAGTTCCATGAAGAAAACCAAATAAAGATGAAGATCACTGATTTGTCGTTGATATTTCAAGTTCTGGTGATTATTCTTCCTTGAATTAAACATAAACAAGTGATTGGCGGAGATTGAAAGAAGGGTCTAAGCTCAATAAAGTTTTGACATGTTAGAGGGGTGCTTCTTCTAAGCATTCTCGTAAAATTTGCATTGAAATCCGATGTGTGGTTCTCAAGATATTAGCAGTTAAAGTTGTCACATTTTAAACACAAAGTGAACTTGAAGCAAGCATATATGACATCATAGCCACACATTAAGGGTCAAAAGCAGTCGCCCCAAACTTATTTTGAAACAATAGCTAAATGTCACAAATTTCTTCTTATTTCTCTGCCAAGTATCTTTCATAATATTTTAAGACATAAATATTGCATATTCAAGGTAAACCAAGCAGTTGCTCCTTGTAAATTTTACAATAGAGTGAGAAAAATACTGTCACATGATTCTCAAGAGGTATTCAGGAAATAGGATATAGTCTACTATACAATTCTTTATTGGGGTGACTGCATTCTCCCTTTAATGAGCACTTTTATTTTTCTTTAAACTTTACAACCAATTTTCTCCTTCACAATCCCATGTTATCGGAATGTGATTGCATGAGAGGCATGGGAATTTTATAAAATTTACATTTCCCATGAGGAGGTCATATCCTTATAAACTTCAAGGCCAACACAGCAGACTGAAAAACAAAGGAAACAAAGCATTTCTCATCAATGTGAGGAAGTGATATAACCCCTGCTTGCCTCAAGCTCACTTTGAGTCACAAATGTAGCAACTTTATTTGCTAGTATCTTGAAGTACTACATGTCCGATTTGAATGGAAGTTTCACCAAACTGCATAGACTTAGTTCCTCTTTCACATATGAAAATTATTATTTTTTTATTAAACCCTTCCTTTAATTATTACAATCATGCTGGAATCGCACTGGCCGTCCTTAAAAATTGATTTGGGAGCTGCATACTCCTAAATTCGTACAAGTGACTCCATACTTCTTCTTAGAGGTCTGCAGCAAGACTGGCCATGGCTTCGCTTGAGCTTTGGAAGTCTCGTGGCTCTACGGTAAATTCCAAGAAGGGAATGCAGTACCTCAATTGGTCAAGAGTTGAAACGCAGTAAAGAATATAAATATTAATTAATAAAGTGATATCAGTGATGTGAAGATGGGATGGGGTAAGACGTGGAAGTTCTCACGTACATCAAACACGTGACAGGAAACAGGAAAGACTAGTCTACCAGGTGCAAGGCGCATGAGAATAGACGAGTTGGGAAATTTCGATATACAATGCATGCTGGGAAGGAAAGTGTACCATAACAGAGACTGCATGTGCAAGACAGATATTTTGTGTAATCACACACAATTTTCGAGTTTAAAAATATGGATCTGTAGACATCAATCACCGGTCAAAGAGAACATTCTTTAGAGGAAAAGTTCTTTTTGAAATTTTATTATCTCCTTAGCTTGGACCGAAAAGGTTGGACAGTATGACGGTAAATTGCAGTGTTGTAAGGAGTCAAGGAGTCGAGTCACTTCTTCTCAAAATGATAGTGACTCGAGAGAATTCAGGAGTAATTTCCCCATTGAAATAGTACAGTGACTCGAGTCAACTTGAATGACTCGACACGAGTCACTTGAAAGTTTGACAATTGGTGACTCGAGTCACGAATCTAGTGACTCGATTACAACTCTGGTAAATTGTGACAGACAAAAGCAGTTCCTCTAAGCCTTCGTATCCATGAGAAATATGTCCGTGGACTTGATCTGTGGTACTACATAGACCTTTTTCCAAATAGCAGTCACAAAGGATTGTGGGATAGTTTTTGTGTGCTTTTATTTTCGTCAATGGCATTTTACTTTGGATAAGACTGATGCAGAGCAAAATACTATCCCACAATCCTTTGTAATTGCTATTTGGAAAAGGGTCTATGGTACAACAAAACCTAATTTCCCAACTCGTCTATTGATTTGAGATAAACAAGACTGCGTTGCGTGCTAGCAGTTGAATGGCCTGCTCAATGAATTGATGACCTGCTTTTAGAAATATATACAATACGTATAAATACTATCCAACACTAAACAGAATTTCACTAATTCAGTAGTCGCTTGGTAATCCATATTTACGGGTTCAATTTATGTATTTCACCACTGAGTTACATTATGATCGTTACCTGTGCACGTGGTGTTTGGCACCAGGATTATCCGACATCGGCCAATGCGAGTTCCCCGACAGGGGCCGAAGGGGAAAGCAACTCGGCACGGTTTGCAGGAAGGATTTTGAGTGGGTAAGGAAGGTCCTTCATTAATACATTAATACATAAACGTAGGAAGCAGGGGCGGGGCTTTCGCCCTCTAGTCAAAAATATGTGGAAGGGAGGAACTATGATTCGCCCCTTCCCCCTCAATCCAAGGACGAAAACCCATTATTTGTTTCTTCTGTAAGGAATGTCAAAGATTTGCAGTAATTACCTTACATTTTGTCCAACATGTTGCACCATATTCAGGCGAGGATCCAAGTTGGGGGGGGGGCTTTCCCGGCCTCAGCCCCCCTTTTTCGCCACATCAACAATAACAAATACGCGAAAATTAGCATAATGTTAATCTAGGAGAATATTCAAGGGGGCTTTCAGCCCCCCCCCCGTTTTCGAAATGTCTGGACTCCCGCCTGATATTGCATCTATGGACCCTGAAATATTCAAAAAAATTCCACCCTTCCCCTTAGACCACTCCCCCAGCATGGCGATCCGAACAACTTTTAACCCCCCCCCCCCCCCGTCTAGAACAGCCTCCCACGCCTTTGCATATACACTTCCATTTCATAGCGAATTTTATTTTGCACAGTGTACTTAACTACGACACTTGATGGGCCCGCTAGATTTAGTGCTTACTTTTTCCCCTGAAAAATCTAACCTGTGACATTGCATAGATCCACTGTCGGGTGGCTGACCAGGCTATCGAGAATATAAGATGCATGCGGTATCGTCCATATGTGCTCGATGAAATGGTAAAACCTCAGGTCTGAAGTCGCTAACCGTACAGTACTGTATGACAAACACGAGATCAACTATCATGTATGCGATTAAAGATAAGTCCAGACCCTTACAAATATTTGTGTGGGCTACCTCTAGGCTACCTGATGGGAGTGAGGGTGTGCTGGGGTCAATCCCGTAGCCAGATTAACCGATTTGGGGGAGTACATCGATGATGGAGTTTCTCCGGTCTGGGGGAGGGCTCTAAAGGGAGGGTGCCCTCTCCCCCTTAATTTAAAATTTTGCCAATTTCAAGGACTCTTAATTGATGCAAAATGGTGTGAGTTTTTCAATTTTTCTTCATATATTTGCATTCCAGAAATGCTGGTCTGGTAATTAATTTTTTCTCCTTAGCTTCAGTGCAAGACCTTTGATTGGAAAACTTGGGGACATGTCCCCCGTGCCCCCCGTGGCTACGTACCTGGTGGGTGACTTGTGTTTAGCCTTAGGCCTGTGAAAAGTAATTAAAGAAGTCGAAGTATTGGCGAAACATTGGATGAAACATCTGGCGAAGAGCCAAGGGGCGAAACCAAACGTTACTCCCGAAGGCTTTCTTCTCCCAAAAGGACCTACGTCCCTGAGGAGACAACATACTTACCTGACCAACCTTTTGACCTTTCAGACCTCTACATGATCATCGTTCTAGATTTCTCTGTAATCATAGCAAGCCAGCGCAATTTTTTTCCCACGAGGTTATGGGCAAATCGTGCCAATGGACCAATCAGCTTCTTGGAAATAGGCCACACCTCTAATTCCAAAATGACAGCTTTTTTACCCTTTTTTGTAATTCTGACACCGGATTATGAAAGAACAGGCCAAATAACCCCAGTCCACCTAACCCTAACCTTAGAAATAACCCCAACCCATGATTTTGAAACAAATTTGAAAAATTTTGAAAATCAAATTTGCCCATAACCTCATGGGAAAAAAATGAGGCAGCCCGCCAAGGTGAGCAAGCTCAGTCAAAATTGATGATCGTTCTAAAGAATGGTGCTTTACCTTTAATTGGGCTCGAGGCCTGTGCGAGCATGGATTAGTAAGTCGAAGCCTTTTTGGCCACCTTTGTTCTAAATCCACTCTTGCCTCACAGGAAATCAGTATGTGGGATTTACGTAGTTGTTCGGTATTTCTGTGATGAGAGGTTATTTTTCCTAGGAAGATTCTTACGTAGGAAACGGCTTCCCACATAAACCTTCCCCTTCAATTTAGGGCAGGGGTTCAGAACCTTTTTCTAATGGGGTACCATTTCAAATTTTCGTCACGAAAATTTGAAATGCCACCGAGTACCGCTGTACCCATGGCCGGATCTAGGATTTTGAAAAGGGACTGCGTGGCCTCCAGTAATCGCTGTCCTGGGGAGGGGTTGTAGAGGAGGGCCCCCCCCCCTTTGCGAAATTTTTGAATAATTAAGTACCCTCAGATGCAATCTGGTGCAATTTAACATCATTTGAAGTCAAATGTCTCGTACAAGCTTTGTACGACAGTGCACAGAGTTAAGAAGAGGTCACGTAGTATAGTACTAATAGGCCTTAGCAAGATGAACAATAAGACCACTGGAGCAGTGTATCCACTTATTGGCCGGGCTTTGAACCAAGATCTCGGGATTTGATTTGATAAGCATACAATGGCTGATAACAAATAGCTGCCAGTGTACAGCCGCTTGAGCGATGCATGAGGTGGAATAAAAAAGAATGCAAGAGAAAAAAAAAATAAAGCATGCTATGTACCACACCGCGAACCACCGAGAAAGTACAAATGTTCCAGTGGTGGTACGCGTACCACAGGTTAGGAACCCCTGATTTAGGGTAATTTTTGGCAGTAGTCGTTATTATTTTAATTGTCCGGGTGTGAATTCTCTTGAGAAAGTTGTCCGGAGGGATTTCCGGGTTAAAATTGTCCGGCCGGGGGAGAGGGGGCGTTGACTGGGCCCACGGTCTTGACCGACTCAATAAGGCTTAATGGAACATAACGCTCATTTACCAGCTGACCACTTCAGTCCGCGAATATCTTAGCTGTGTGTGAATTTGCTTTACATCATACTAAATTACCAACTTCTCAGCCCATACTTAACGTAAAACCACGAGGTATGCACATTATGAAAGATTAATTTATAAGCTTTCGGTGTATCTAAGTTTTATCTCAAATTTATATTGGGAAGGTTCGGGGGATTTTCATTTAATAACCCAAAGCTCCGACCCTCTTTCAGTTACTGCGGCCGCGGAGCGTGAAACTGCTGCTCAAAGGAAAACGAGTACGTCGTTTTCGGCATTTATGTAAAGTACAATTTATGCAGGAGAGTGACGCAATTTACAGATATTTCAAGGATTATTTAATATGTACGTCCTTTTCCCTAATCATAATGGTATTTTAAAGGGAGAATGCAGTCACCCAAATAAAGAATTGTATAGTAGACTATCCTATTTCCTGAATGGATCTTGAGAATCATGTGACAGTATTTTTCTCACTCAATTGTAAAATTTACAAGGAGCAACTGCTTGGTTTACCTTGCCTATGCAATATTCATGTCCTAAAATATTATAAACGATACTTGGAAGAGAAATAAGAAGAAATTTGTGACATTTAACTCTTGTTTCAAAATAAGTTTAGGGCGACTGCTTTTGACCTTTAAGTAAAAGTCTTGTAGCTCAAACATCAAAGGCCATGAAACACAATTTAAAAAAGTGTGAAAAGCCCGTTTAAGGGCTGTCTAAGCTCACCCCAGACAGTAACAATTCTCCCTATTAGTTCACTCCTAGCCCCACCTCCAATTCAAACCAAGCCTCCTGTCGAATACCCCTCTAAGACAGAGGCATAGTAGCCTACACTGAGTTTAAATTGCTGGAGGCAATATTATCAAGCACAGTCTGTGTGAGCTTAACTGGGAACACAACAGACTATGTACAAGTCATTGTGGGCCAACCGCCAAAGTGAAACTGTTTTGTTTGAATGAATGTCAATCAAAGTGCAGTTATCAATTGTATTTAGAACTCGTGGGATATTCCTAAACAGGGAGTTGTTATCGGGTAACAGCTCTCTGTTCCTAAATATTTTTTTTTTGGGGGGGGGGGGTGTTAAAAACTGTTTCAACTTGGTCTTGGGTTCCGAAATGATCTAATTTAGAGTGTCAATCAATGCTATTATAATGAGTGGCACATTGCAAAATGCAGTGACCACGCAAAACCACGTAGCTTCACCTACCTATACAAACCTTACACTCTAAAAAATAATCTTTTTAACCACCATCTATCTCCGTTTAATTAAGGAGAGACGTAGGAGTATTGTATAAGGTTGCCCCGGAAGTCGCTCTCACAGTTTCCGGCAGCGCTAGCTACTCATTAGACAGTTTACGCATGTGGTCTCAGAAAATTTAATAAAACGATCATGAGTTTGTTAGTAGAGACAAGCTATGTACATGACTAGAGCAGCAAAGTGTTATTGTGTTTCCTTTCACTTGCTCCAATTCCATGCTAACGAAGGCTTTGTGGTATACAAATTTGTCGTACTATTTGACACAGGTTTTCCCGTACAATTTGGTAAATTTACAAAATTTTCGTGAACGTCATGCAGAATGCTATGTTTAGCAGTCTCGAATCAGCTGGTTATAAAGCAGGATGGAATTCAAATCGTGTTCCCGACTAGGATTAGCTTAATCTAGTTTTTATACAATGTTCGTCATTGCAAAATGTATTTCTACCAGAAGTAGCAAAAAGAAAGATTTTGACTACTTGTAAAACTTAACCATCTTCGCAGCCTATTCTATTCCTAAAAGGGGGCACACCCCCATTAGAGAGACAGCCCACTCGAGAAAAGAAGTTCCAAAGTACACCGTCAATTTTAGGTCCTCTTTATTTGTAAATAACTTATGTTAAGATGATCAGTTGATGCTGATTCTTCCTGGATATGAAAAAGGGCATGTTAATGTGTGGGTGGTGCAAAATTTAGATTGATTGAAAGTGATTTAGATCGTTTTAAAATTGTCAGAAGAAAGTGGTGATTTCCGTCACCTTGCGGATTAATATGGGTAGGTGTATACCCTCTAAACTTCATTCCCTTGTAGCTCATAATCTAAACGGTCATGCTATGGTAAATTTGTAATGCCATGATAGGCCAACTTGTCAGCTTTCATTTGAGGGGTGGCTTGTCTGGACTGTGAACGTTGACTAGGCTGTAGGAGGCATGTAAGCGAGACAAAATAGTGTGTAAGTCAATGAAGAAGCTAATGGGGATGTGCCCCCAAAATATAAATTATGAAACTGATTGTAAATTAATTTGTGATGTCATTCTGGAAATGTATTCATAAACTTGCGAAATAAGCCATTTCTTGAAAAGCGTCTCGTGGGGGGGGGGGGGGGAGAAGAATATGCAGGACTTTCACTTGACTAGATCGAAGATTTGCTATATCAAAATACTAGTTGAGATTAAAGCAGGAAGGTGATATTAGGTATCACCTCCCTAGCTAAAGCTAGGGTCGTTAGGATTTAGAACAAGGGTTTAATGTCCCTGTTTTGCATGCTACTCAGGTTACCTCCTTGTAAAAAATTAACTCCACACCTTGTTTAAAATATGACCTGCGTCTTGTTGCGGTGATTGTTCTACTTGACTACTGCGTTATCAACCCTGGAGCAGAGTCCACTAGATCGAAGGTTTACTCAGCAATCGAATGTCCTAACCCTAACTCTAATTCTAACTCTAACCTTAATCCTACCCCTAACTCATAGATTTAAACTTGTTTCAATATTTCAATCCTTGGCACAGGAATGACTTGGGTGGTAGATGGGTGAGATTTTGTTGTTACTTTCGGCAATGGAAGAGGAAATATTAAGAGCTCTAGTAAGGTCATTTGAAGAATCATACTTTTCTGTGTAATTAAAATACAGAATTCCCATAATATTCATTGGCAATTTTCTTCCTTATACCTTTTCTCAAATTTACCCATTCGACTATAATCAGAAAGAAAAACTTTGAATAAGATTGTCAATCAGATGAGTTTTGGTCATAGGCGGCACAGGCTGACAGGGGGAAATTTCCCCCTTCCCCTCAGAAAACTCTGTTAATCATGATCTTTATTCAACAAACATTACATGTACTACAATGAGTGATTCAAGAGATTATTATGGTAAAGGCCTAATTACAAATGTTTCTAAATCTGGATGAGAACATATCTTCCATCTCACTAATGTCACGTATTTTTATAATAGGCCACTCGACCATTGGCCATATGAATTAATGCTCGTGCCAGGCGTCTTCAAGATTTTTTCTCTTGTTATACCCCCCTTCACTCCAACAAAATTTCACACAGCAACTATTGACTCTTTGTTCACTTTTGTCACCAACCGATTTGCGTAATACCGGATATCCGGAAGTCGCTTTCATTGTTCTATTGTTGTCTTAGGGGTAACAGGTGGTTCATTCGTCTGTAGTAAGTTGAACGTTTACTGAGCCTAAGTACAGGCATGGAATTCGTTTTGACAACGTATTGATTAATTAAGTTAAATTGTTGATATTATGTAAAACACAATGATCTAACATCATTTATTCCCTGATAGCAATTTTCAGAAAAAAGTTAAGCTGGTGACGAACGTTCACTTTATTTTAATTTGAAGACTTCTTCTAAATTAAACATAAAAACAGTAATTAAAGCACCGCTTTATTCTTTACATATGACGTAATTGGTCAAAGTTAAAATTCAGTAAGATCTTGAAATTATTTTCACGAAAAAGAGTTGTTATGCAATATTTATGCCGCACTGCCCTAATTCTTTTAAATTTCGTTAGGCACTTATAGGTCGGGCCGGGGACAGCAAACCTTCAAGTTGTATTGTTATACAGATATGGACAATTTGAATAGACTTACGTTCATAGTTTGGATTAGCTTAATGTCGGGCCTTGCCTACGAAGCAGACTGTACGGCGTATTCCACATTCAGTTACATCCCTTCCTAAAGAGAAGGGGGAGGGGAAAGCAAACAGGGTGCAATCCTCAGGGTAGTCCAAGCTAGTCTTTCTTTCTTTTTTGTAATTTTACAGAATTTTGTCAGAGTGTAACAACTGGGACATTCGGGACGATACCTCCAGCTTCTGGAGCCATCGCAAATTCATCTGCAACTTACCAGCGTTTGCTTCTTCAAAGTGCCGTTAGCTTAGTACTCTAACATGAGGCGAAGGCAATGACGATACTGGAAGGTCATGTCTCAGCTTCTTTTTTAATCGTTATGATGTGGTAACTGCCACTTGTCTCTGCTAATTTATTGAGAATCCTCCAGAAGATTCTATCATTGGCATGGGCTTAAAAATCTTGGGGACGCAAAATGAGAGGTACAGATTTAAGTGATCGAAACGGTCCTGGACAACTGACTACCATCAGGACAACCTCTACTCCGACGACTCCTCCCACCCACACCCCACCTCCCAGCCCACCTCCCACCCCCACCCCTGTGGTCTGCACGATTTGAACGGAAAATTCCTATCCCAGACATTCCCACCCGGAAAATTCTAACCAAGACAACTACCCAGGGGTGGCGACAGGATTTGCCCGATAGAGGGACCAAGCTCCCCGGTGGGGGGCTAGCAACTTGATGCCCCGACAGAGGCGATGAGTTGCCAAAAGGACGACAAAGGTAAAATTTTAAAATTTGGGGGTGTTATTGAAAAAAATTTAAAAACTGGGTTTTTACAAGGAACATTTGGGGTATTTATTGAAAAATCTGCCCTCGGCCCATTGATAAAATCAAGCAGGTCGTCGGGGTGACTGAAGTTAGTACTTGGAATTACATAAAACATCGTGAACGGATTAAGCTCCCCAACGAAACTGGAAAATTTCACCGACGGGGGGCAAGCTTTGTCGATTCTCACTTCATACATCGCAGTTGCCGTCAGTGTTTATTCATCGACAACTTTGTGCTGTCACACGTTTCTGCATCTCTTTGGAGATCCGCTGGTGGATTGACAATTGAATTCAGCTGAATTGCATCATTCGTGATCTCTGGTTGGACTTCCATCAACGGAGAACTAGTGCTGTTCCAAAATTAGGTGCCTGCTCAGGAGGTAAATTGCAAGTGCTTCATATGGTGTTTGAACAAAGGCCAAACCAACTTGGCTTCATAGCTCAGTGGTCAGAGTAACCGCACTAGCAAGCGGGAGGTCCCGAGTTCGAATCTCGGTGGAGTCAACCTCACTCTTCAGAAGCCTGCAGGCTTGTGAAGAGTGAGGACCTACCACACTGGGCCCTTACGAAACAGTATATATATATATATATATATATATATATATATATATATATATATATATATATATATATATATATATATATATATATATATATATATATATATATATATATATATATATATCCAGAAATCTTCCAACTCGGACACAGTTTGCAAATGAATGCAAATGAAGCCAGGATACCCCGCATAGAAAAACCTAACCTAGTTCATGTGCTGCTAGCCATTCCATAATCTGCAAAATGAAACTTAATTAAGCCCATCTTCAGCTTTAACCCGCAATATTCTTCGATATAATACTGACTGAAATAGATTAAGCTTTAAAAGATATCGAATAGGCCAATGTCCAAATCTAAACAAGGAAACAGATACCCTCAGTTAATCAAAATACAAGACTATTTCTACTTTCGTTCTTAAACTTGACGTTTGGTGTATTTCTAAATTTGAAATATTAGCTCATGCAAATACCTTACTATAGCTTTTCAAAAGCATTTTAACCATTCACTATATTGACATTGCGTGTCACTTCTGGACCATCAAAAGTAAAACCAGAACGCCTGTTTTATGATTCCTTGCGGACAAAGTCGTCCGTGTCAATGTTTTTCTTTTTTTCTTTTCTTTTTCTTTCCATTCTGTTGTGGGGGCGGTGAGGGGAGGTGACGGATGATGTTGGGCAGTACCAGGCTGGGCCAGTCCATGGTTCCTCTTGAAATATCGTGTTTGGGAGTTTGGGATTTTGACCTTTGGTTACCTCAATTGACCTCTGACCTCCACCAAGAACAACAAAGCTCTTCCTTTCAATAAGACAAATCTATAACAGAAGGGAAAAAATGAATACCATAAAAACAGAAAAGTACACGTCTTGAAAAGACCTCTTTTTGGTGGCATGTCACCATAACTTTAACATGATACATCTATATACCAAGTGTGAACTGTGTCCATAATCTCTGTCTTGATATATCCTGTTTATAAGTATTAAGGTTTTTGACGTCCAGTGACCTCAAATGACCTCTGACCTCCACCAAAACAATACTAACAGTACTTCCCATAAATGTCAGTGATATGTTTATATATTCAGTATGTCCATCCTTTCTATATTGAGGTATAGTGTTTACAATTTTTTTTGTGAATTTCGTATTTTTATCTCCGATGGACACAGATAACCTTTGCCCTTTACTATAAAACAATAGGGTTCATTTTCTGACTATAACGCATCCACATGCCAAGTATGAAAAGTGCGCAATGCATGTGTCTTACCTTGAAATATGGTGTTTACAAAGCTTTCGGTTTCTGACATCTGGCGACCTCACATTACTTCTGATCTCCACCAAAAGCAATAGGATCTTCCTCTTAATATGATAAATCCATATACCACCGTGCCGTAGAAATATCCATCATTGCTACATTTGAGATATCGTGTTTACAAGCTAAGATTCACAACGCACACACAGACACACATACATGCAGTCGCGTGAAATTACATAGATTCCTTTAGCCTTCGGCAAGGAACAAACATTCAGTGTGGACCAAAGGGTTGTGAGCAATATCGGTTGCAAAGAAATTTGTGTGGGGGAACAAAGTATTTTCAACAGTATTAATCCATAGGACAGTATTCGAGTAGCCCAATAAAAATAACATTTATTAGATAGAAGGAATGCTGTAGTCCATAATACTATGACAATCTTTTACTATGTTATCTGTAGATGAATGGAGACTATGATTAGCGAAGTTTATTCTGTTGGGGGTGGCGCTATGGCTAGTCCCTTATGTCTATAAGGTGGATCGAGTTCGGACTTGGCCTCATTTTCGAACTCGAGTTTTACTGGACTCATACTTTCTCCACAGTTTCAGACTCGGAATTGGCCCAAAATCGGGTGCGGCTAAACTCAGGCTCAAAGCCGAATCTAGCAGAACGAAATTTTGAAAATCACATGTGGCATGGCACATGAAAATACAGAAGGAAAAAGTGTGACCTTATGCGTGGTGAAACTTGTGGGACTGGAACTAATCTGATAGACATAGGACCATGCTTTTCCCTACAGGATTGTCACACCTTAAAATCTGGTTCAAAGTGGGGAAAGCTTTGTCAAGTTGACACATGTGGGAAACCATGGCAAAGTGTGACAAACAAGGCCAGGAACGAAGTCGAACTATTAAATTTGGTTGACTGCATGCAGTCAACCAAATCAACGGCTGCGTCAGGCTGTCGTGAAATGTACCGGTAGCTGATATCAGTGATATTACATTCATATGGTGTATCATGGGTAAAAAAATGCGTTTGTATAATATGCCACATTGTCATAGATTAGGCTGGGGCTGGACTCGGAATTCATTCGAAGTGGAGCCATTGGAACTGGAATTTGCTTCGAGTTAGATTAAGTGGACTTGGGTAAGCTCTTGTGAATGGTTGACATGTACGTAGATGATACGAAGAGGGTGGAAAAGGTGCTGTGTCGAATCTGTGGTAACGCCAAAGGTATGTAAACTTTAGAATAGAGGGATTTCATGTGACGTCTCGCGAGTGAGATTGCCAGGCACTGGGGAAAACACACACGCAGTAAGCGTATTTACAGCACACGGGGCAGGGCATAACTGTAGTAAGTACAAAAATGAGCACGCCACAAACTTAGCTTTTGGGTACTCTCCCTTTAATTCACTAAAGTTTAGATAACACCGACAGCCCCCTTGGCAATACCCCTCAAAAATGGGACAGACCGTCTGATGATATGTGGCTGAGCCTACGCTGTCCGGTACATATATTACACCAGCATCAACTTTTCAGAATTATCTTTTATCATCGTCTTCACTTTCATTTGCTTGTTTACCATGTATGTCTTAATTTCATTACTCTTTTCACGTCTCTAATTGCTAATCTATGATTAGAGTTTACAATGTGGCAATTTGTACTAAGTCCACCAAGATTTAAGAGTAAAAATCATCTGACTTAAAAGCAGAGGATCAACTCCACCAGTGTTCAGTTAAAGCACTGCTTGTTTCACAGAACAAGGGAATTTAGGTTGAGAATGATATTGGTATATTACAGTTGTTTTATTTTTGTTTGGATGAGTACAGTATTATGTTAACTGATTGTTGTCATAATGAGAGTTGCATTATTACTATTTCAGGAGTTATGTGTCACTATCTAATAATAATAATGTGTGAGACCCATCCTTTAAGTCCTTGGTTAATGTCATTAGTAGAAACTTAAAGAGGTCGTGTTGTTTAAAGGCTTTCCGTGTTGGTGTCACAAAAGTATGACATACTTGTTTATGATTTACTTCTTGTTTTTGTTTCTCTTGCTGTTTTATCGCTCTGCCTGTATCCTAGTAGAATACTTATCTTAAAGGACATATGTACAGTCGATGAATAACAGAAGGCTCAATGGCATTGTGAAACTCAGTGTTTACGTAAATAAAATACAGGTTTAAGCAGTGGCGCCGCCAGGATTTGGTGATGTGGGGGGGGGGGGGCACCACAGATCAGATGACGTCAGAATGCCACCTCAGTTTTCTCCCAAGTCTGCGTAAATTGTACCTATTTATGCGTACCTGCCATTGTATACTGTAGTAAGGAACCCTTCCTTTGTCACTACATAAAGGTGCCGTCCTGGGGGAGGGGTCTAAGTGGAGGGCGTGTCTCCCTCCCCTTTGAGAAATTTTTGTTAATTTGGGGTTGCTTAGATGCAAAATGGTGCCATCTTTGGGATATATTTTAAGTGATCATATATGGCTGGAAAATATCCATAATTAAGTAAATTCTAAGTTTTGGTTAGGTGAAAGAGATGAGAGTATGGTTTAGGTAAAAGGGAAGAGTATGTACCCATGCGATAGCTTTCAGCAGTGATAATCCTTCCTTTGTTAATTCATAAAGGTGCCGTCCTGGGGGAGGGGCCTAAGGGGAGGGGTAGGGGAGGGTGTCCCCTCCCCTTTGAGAAATTTTTGGTAATTTAAGGTTGCCTAGATGCAAAATGGTGCTATTTTGGGATATTTTTGGAACTGATAATATATGGCTGGAAATGTCCACAGTTTAGTGAATTCCAATTTTTGGTAAGGTGAAATAGGAGAGTATATGTTGTCTAAGAGAAGGGTATGTTGTCAATAAACCTCCTGAAGCCCCCCCCCCCCTTGGCTATTTTAATTAGTGCCTCCTATTTGGGGAAAGTTTTTACGTAAAATTACGTGCGGGGAGTCCATAGAAACATTCTTGGACTATTACGAAAAGTTTCCTTTGCTTCATTGTGCACTATACAAGGGTATCAAGGCTGGCAGAGGGCGGTATAGGGCCTCCTGGAAGCTCTGGATTAATTATATAAAATGGGGCACTAACATGATCCTTATTAACTGACATCCAAATGATACTATAGAGTATGATGCCGAAAACTTTACAACTATCGTATGTTTACTAAGTTTGAACGAAAAACCAGACGGACAGCTTCCAGCAATGGGGAATCGGAGGGAGAATTTAGGTGCAGGGAGGTGATATTAGACCTCCCTGACAGGGTTAAACACTAAAAAGCGCATTTCAAAATGCTTTTTCGTCGTAAGTGTATTATCAATCACCATGAGTACCGGTAATGGCTGCATTTGAAAAATATGTAACGGCAAATACGTACTTTCAAACTTCCACATCATGCTACAAATTAGACTGAAAGATCCCATAGGCCTACAGAGGTTGGAGATGTACTTATGTTTCTCGGAAAAGTGTTGTGATCAGAACAGTTGCATGTGTTATAACCTTGATAATGTTCATAAGATGGGATGCAAACTGTGACGAATGCGCGCGAAGTAAGCCGAAATTTTTCATTAAAGGCATTTTCCAGTGGCCTTTTACAGGGGTCCAATGTGAAAGGGAAAAAAATTTCAGTTCATACCCTCTAAACCCCATAGCAATACTCTTTTCCTAACTCGAGATATCTAATATTGAAGACTACTTATTTTTGTCAAAAAATACCTCCAGTTTTCATCAAGGTCACAGAATGTTATGTAAAGCGGGTACATTGCCTCAGATTTCTTTTGTTTTCCTTTATAGTTGGATTTCCTGTTGTCCTTGAAATTTGATACTGTTGGAATGTTTGAATATCTTTCCATGTAGGTTTGGCATAAATCTACACCTTATGTATGGCATAACAAACAAAGCTGCTAAATATTCCCTACAACAGTGTCAATATCATAAAGAAATTCGATGCTTTGTGAAATTAATGTGCCGCGATGACATCACAGATTTCCCATAATGCACTTTATCTTCAGAAAAAAATTGCATTTCTTTGAAAATTAATATCTTCCAAACGCTACAAGCTATTGAGATGCGGTTTTCACCTCCTAGAAGAAAAAATTTTTCGGCAGTTTTTGAAGTCATTGATTTTTGTCACTGGCAAATCCCTTTAAATAGGATTACCATGACAAAACCTGCATTCATGATCCTCTCCATCGAGACGCTTTCAATTCCCCAACAAACCTATATGCCAATCACAAAGCCAATCCTTTACCTGAGAATTCGTAAACAGCCTTCAACTTTTGTTACTGTGCTTCTGCGGGAGTTGCTACCGGAAATTACTGACAATAAGGATATTACTGAGGTAATGTTTGGAGCGCGCGGAGCGCCTGAAAATTTTGATAGTTTGCGAATTATTTGGGATAATTCTGATAGTTTGAGAACCATTTGTAATAGAAATGATTACCACAGATTATTCACTCGGTTGAGAACCCCCCTCACCCTACCCCCTACAGAAATCTATAGCTTAAACGCCCTTTGAGATCATTTTAAAAATTTCAAAAAAAAAAAATATTCTAAAAACGATTGGGGGCACGCGCCACTATGCCCCCCTTGCCGGCGCCACTGGGTTTAAGTAAATCAGCTGATACAAGCTACCAAGGTTCATAGACTTTAACTTCTCTTTAAGAGGGATGCTGATACCATACATTGTGCTGATTAGACAAGAGGTGATGTTGTATTCTTTTATGAGTACTGAGTATTTTGTTTGAAAGACAGTTTTGATGAAATTGAAATGTATGAGGGATTTTGAATAAACACATATTATACCAGCATCGACCCGTTAGAAGTACCTTTTATCATCGTCCTCATTTTTTGGTTGTCTGCCAGATCGACGACGAACGCGTGCTCTTCAAAACCCCTCTATAAAAGGATATGTAATACGTACAAATAGCAAAAGTTGCCTTCATGACTTCATCTACTCTCTCCTCATACTTTCTTAAAAAATATAATTTATGAAGTCTCACTCTAGTGAAATCTGCCAAAAGTGGTGGGGGAGCCCTATGGGTTGAATGCTTCTATCCCTAAATCTAAGCACGTATACCCGAAAAATAGAATTCATTTTGTCCCAAAAGTTGTAAATTTTCTGCCGAATGGGGGATGCAGCCCCAGCCCTCGCCTCGTGCGCCTATGGTTCTATCCCTAATTCCGAGATAAACATTTCTGCCAACGCGAAATTTTGTGCTCGTACTCAGACGTGTGTGGCTTGCAATCGTACCATACCAGTGATCAGCAAAGCACTGATATGGGGATAGCTTGGGGGCAAGATATTGTTGAGTTCTCCCCGACGAAAGAATTCAACAAAGAGACACGAAAATGCACACAGAAAAAAAAATACACACGATGACGAGCGGTTTAAGTAAAAGTATATAGTTTATTAAGGGAAAAGATTATGGCAAAAGATGGTCAAAAGTTTCACAAGGGTCTGAAGCACTTTAACTCTAGTTGAAACGAACAGTCAAACTTGTACTCACATACAATACGTCGTGACACCCACAAGTTCCCTTGCTGGTTCCCGAAAATAATACAAGTTTCATCCCACAATTTCTCAAAGTTCCAGTCCTATTTCTGAGACAAATTCCCTAAACTCTAACTTCTATAGGCTACCAACCCATTTCTAGGTATCGGAATGATTTCCAAACTCTTTCTTCCCGACGGCGAGAAATCTTTCCCCTTTCACAGAATATTGCCGTCCCGTCTAATGCTCGGATTCAGCAAAATTACCCAATAGGCTAAACAAAGCAAAACATAACAATAGTCTTACTGAATATAAGGCTTAACTACAAAAGGCAGGCGAAAAGTAAGAAATTACACAAGGCGGCATATTTCAATGTAAGGTTTTTGCCCAAAAAAAGAGAAAAGCTAATAAGTGTGTCATTGTGAACCCACCAGGCAGTACACCTTTAAGTCAAAGCCATTAAATTTTGCCCGAATCTAAAAGAACATAAAATTCTGCCCAAATATAAAAACACATAAGATTTTGCTTAAATGTAAGAAAACATAACAAATTTTTGACCACCGTGATGTCTGACTTCCAGACACCCTAGATACCACGCGCACAAGCCCATTAAAATTTGACCAAATATTAAGAAACTTAATGGAAACATCTGTCACCATAGGGCCCATTACAGATGAACCATTTGCCAATATCTGGTAAAACATAAGATGGTTCACCCCTTGGACAGGCCATTAATTTCTGCCTAAACCTAGGAAAACGTGCTTAAAAAAAGCGTCTTCCTCAGAGATGTCATTAAACTTGACCCAATGCCAGCACTGACAAAACAGGTGTTATTCGTCACTATAGCCTGCACAACCGGCTGCGCGAACAGCGTCCTGTTGTGACCTATGTTTGACATCGCCAACAGATGGCGATTGTAAGATGAGCTAAGTGTAGTACCCAGTAAAAGAGGGCGTCTCAAAGGCAAATTTGTCACAACTAATTAAACCTGTGCTGGAATACAACTCTATGTTAAGATGTATTAAGGCAATAGTACTTGCTCTTCTCAAGATAGGGTGAGATTTTTTTTCTAGAGGAGACCCCGATTACCTACCTGCCCCCCCCCCAGCCTCTTTGACTACGGGCCTCACTCGAACCTACCGTACCAGAGGCAGAGACACTTGACTTGTAATCGCACTCGCGACATTTTACTCACACTTCAAGCCTGTGATGGAGTATGAGAGTCCATGTATATAGAAAGAAACATCACCCGTAATTTCCACCTCTGTCCAAGTATCCTGTCTGCCTGCATAGCGGGTCAAACCACCTGGGAAATAGTACTGTCATGGTCCGTCAGTTTGTCGACGATCTCTAGCTTATAAAAGCGACGCCGTGAAGTTTAAAATGTGTGAGCTATGCTACTTCTCAGGGAGTATAATTATGACTGTGTGATGTTACATGTTGGAAAAGATTATGTAAGTTAACCTGATGTATATACCAAAATTTCGTGTCAATCTGTAATTTTAATTTTGGACACCACGAAATGCTTCTCTTCTTGTTATGTAACGTATTTTGTTAGTCCGTTATTTTGACGTTTCCTGGAGAATGCGGGGTTTTAGGGCGAAATATGTTACTTGAAAAATCGATTTCCTTCGACGTTCGGGATGCTGACGGTCGTGGTGATGGAATTTATTCGGGAGAGTTCAACTTCAACACCAAACAATCAACCTCCATATGTATGCGTGACGTAATACATAGACGCACCAATTAAAAGAAAGTTTCGTCACGGTGGCCTAACAGACGTAAGACCTTAAACTGAGTCAATATTGAATTCTAATCTTTCTTGTCGGATAGTTAAACGAATTTAATTAAACGCGGAATAATAATGACAAGACAGTGCTGACGAGTTAGTGCTTAAATAATCCAGGCACTCGATCGGTACCTTCAATTGTCAAATAATCCATCTCCTCGCTGTAACTGAGTATGAGCTTCCATTGACAACTGTTGCTGAATAAATTACCTCATCGCGGGGAATGTTCATCGAAAAAAATACAATTGAACACCGATCGCACCACTAGATAGAACATTGCCATCGTTATTAGCGTCCTGTGCGTCCTCGCTCCAACAATAGCGTTTGTAAATTTAGGTGTAAAACATTACGATAACGTGGGTTAGTAGAAGTGTAAGAATTTGAAGCGGAAGTACCTTCTGTCTACAGCCGATACAGACGTTTGAAGACAAAAGTAAAATTTCAAGTTTAATCCAGGCTCGTGCAATAACAAAATCAATTCTAACTTTTTCACAGAGAAGGAAATAATCCAAGAAACAAAATGTCGAAAAATATTTCAATGAAATCTCGGAACAGAAGGATCATGATGGGAAAAGGATCTAAATCTTTGGAGGAGGTGAGTTTCATAATTAATTTAGATTTTAAGGTAATGTTATGTCCATACAACAATTTATGTGCACAGCCCATGTGCAATAATAATGTTACATACCAGTAACTAATGTTGGACCGATTACGGTTATTCAATGGGGACTGCATATCTGCCGATATTCCCAATTTTCTCTCAGTGTATCGGTATCGGTAGAAATTAACTAAAATGCCGATACTACCTACCTATATTTCTCGTACTATGTTTCATAACAAATATTCGGTTATTTTAGTACCTTGATTCTCAAATGCGGACCCTGGGCCCTATCGGTGTGTCCCCTGAATTGGTTTTTCGTTTAAACAAAAAATTATATTCGACAAGAATAAAGCATACCGAAGTTGGAATACGGGCCCAATAATCCATGTTGACATGTATTCCGTGTTTTGAAGTTACGATTCGAATTCTTCCAAGTTTGTTTTCCTCAAGGGCGGATCCAGCCTCTGGTACATGGGGGGCAGTTTGAAAAGGGCCCGGGCGCCAGCAAGTTGTATTTTAGTTAATTTCTTAGGACTCAGGAGGGGCGCATTTTTCTTGTATCTGGGGAGCCAGATTGGTCATGGGGCAACTGCACCCAATTGCTCCCTGGATCCGCGCTTGGTTCTCCTGAAGTGGTACTAGGTTTCTTACGTAGCAGGCTGTACGGCATATTTCTTGTTCAGTACGTCATATCTAACCACGATCGAGTATATTGTTTCGTGCACGGTGTTGCTGACAATCATGTTTTTACACGCGCGCATATAGTTGTGTGATAGCGTATTAAGGAGTGCACGTATCTATGGACTTGACAAAGCTTGTAGCAAAGTATATCAGGGAGTTGTTATTTTTGTTTACAAAGCACGTGACCTTGGCGGTAAAGAGGTAGGTAAAAAGGAGAGTGCTGCCGTTTTATCTCCTTCTAAATGACAGCTCCCTGACCTAACAATGCGTTTACGACGTTTTTATGCTCTCGCTAGTTCCTAAGTTCTGTTACATGAAATAGGATCATTCAACCTTACGTATTTTCCGACGCCTTTGGAATGCGGCCCTCGACCTCAGCCCCTCTTCTCTGTCTGATGCCATTTGAGTATAACTGATCAATAGTTTACTTACCAAGGATAACTGCGACCTGTCAATACTTCATCCGTTTCAGGATGCGGTTTGCAACAACCTACTTAGTTTGGGATGACAAATGTTTCTCCTTTATCGCAAACCTACGCGTAATAAACATCAAAATAATCATACTGGTGACTCACGAATGCTAGACGCAATTGTAGACAGAGGTAGGTACAGGGGACATGACCATCAGTCGGGGAAGGCTACCCCCTTAGTTTCGTCGGAGAACCTTAATGGGTATGATAAAGTAAGTAATCCCCTGACAACGACTAGTCAAACACACAAATTTCTTGGTTTTGCTCTTAAGGAGGGCAGACTCTTCAAAAAGAACTCAAAATGTTCACTTTGTCTTCACTGCGAACCTCGTTATTCACGGTGCGTTTGGCACCAAAAAATTTGCCTCACCCATCCTTTCGGTAACCCGTCACTTTTGCCGTGGGTTCAGGTCCCCTCCACTCCCCGTTCCGGGAGTTCAATCCCCTGATGGGTAAATGCTTTAATTCCCATCTGTTACTGACGACACAAATTTGTGGTTTAAATTGTGATTTCCTTCGATGTAGGGCATTTGGAAAGCCAAATTTTCTAACCTCAGCCCCAGCCATGGTGGGCTGAGGGTGGACCTTATCCTGTAAAAGACACTGTAAAGTGTAAAAAGACTGCAAAATTCATGTCTCTGAGGATTTGTCATTGTTTGCCATAGATACAGCTTCGGGAACTCGTAAGGATTTTGTTCTCGCGAATGAGTGTTTGCTTTCTCTAAGTCTGAGATCCTTCCCTGCGGCCCTCGACCTCAGCCAAACCTATGCATTGTGCCCTCACCTTCAGAAAGTTTGAGAATCGGGATTTTAGTATAAGTTTGACTGCAAGTCCCAACTTATATTTGACTTTCATGAAAATGACATAGCACTTGACGGCAGTGTCCAATAGCCTTTGCTTCAGTGTACAGTATGCTCATTTCTTAAAGGTTGTGTGACATGCCACCAAAAAGAGCTGTTTCACTTGCCAGTTAAAGAATTAAGTCCTCCAATCAAAGATCCGTTGGAATTATTCCAATATCTTTTACCGTTCTCAAAATATACGTCTTCAAAGTTTGATGGTTTCTGAAGAAACTAATTGCCTATGCAAAAATAATGATGTGGAGTGTTGCACAGTGTGAAGATTTCTTTTGTTAACCCTATATAAATTAAATCTTAATGACTGATCATACAGATTACAGTTTGGTGAGTGATATCAATATTTTTCAAGGAAAAAATTTTAACTTTCAAAATAAACACCTCGGGGATTTACAATGCTACCAGTGACCTTGAAATTAAGGCTGAAAAAAACAAAGACTAACATGTGCCATATATGGTATGTCCCTCTTTAGATGTCACATATTTGCATATTTAGCTCATGTTTATTCATGATACAAGTGTGAAATAGAAATTTACTTGTAAAATGGTCAATATTTGATAGATTTTAATGGGTATTGTGGCTATTTTCTGGATTTTTAATGCTTTTTACATCAAATATCTAAGTATGCTATTCTCATGACACACGACCTTTAAATATATGTACTGGATCCGTACGTGTCAGCAGACATTGAGAATTGAAATATCGGTATCGACCGATAGTGAGAACATTAAATTTCGGTATCGGTAATAGCAGTACCGTGTCCTAACGGTACAACACTACCTTGCAGTAACATGATTCAGTATGGCTGAATACGTTTTACATGGAACTTATTTAATGTGAGGAGTAAAAGATATCAATACTGACAGCTTGTAAAACTGACAGGCTATTAAGTAGAATAAAGTGGATAAAGGCGGTAGTATTTGAAGCGATGTAGCTCGGCAACCAGGAGGTTCGGGGTTCGATCCCCGGCCGGGTCAAAGTAAGGTGGGTTTTTCATTCAAGAGCAATCTATGGTTTTTCCATCTGAACTGACTTTTCAAATTCAAAAGAAACCAAATTTGATCTAAATTAATGAGTTAGTTGGCCACCTCACGTGAAGTTGTAATTTATAAGCCATTTGAGCTGTTTCCACACTTGTGGTCGCTTAGCGTCGTAAAACAACTGCCCTTCAAGGCCTCAATACCTATATATTTGGTAAGTTACTATCTATGACTACCTACTTTTTAACATGGCATCATCATGAAACATACAGAGAATAGACTTGACGTATTACCAAACCTCTGACGGATTTAGAAGGAAACCTTCTTGGCCATGACCTGTGGCCCAAGCTCCCAAGGGCCCCGCGCCATAAAAGGTATAAAAAAATTAGCACATTATTTACATCGATCATTAGTATAAGCCTTCACTAACCGCTAACACATGTTTTCAAATATATTCGTAATCTGAAGACAGGCAGTGATGTTATAGTCTAACACAGTTGCATCATTTGTAATGTATACTGTGAATTAGTAACAATTTGATGTAACTCCAAAATGGAGAACATTCCAGTTGAACCAGTGAGTTCGAATTATTAAGGGCCTACATTCTATCAGCCTATGGCAAGTTGAACGTGAATTCCCCCTTTCACCAAACTATTCCGTTTCACTTAGAAACTCTTGTAACACTTCTCTGCCCAAGAAGTAATATCTATGACAAAGAGCCATAAATGTTGCATCATATAGCAATGTGAACAGGTGAATGGTTGGGAAACAAATTATGCATGAGCTAAGGAGCAAAGAATCGCTCTCTGTGAAAAGATTATTTTCTTAATACCTAGTAACCTAATTTTAAATTGTCTATCCCCCTTTATACCTATAGTTCATGGTTTTAGAGGTGTAAATGTGTTCTGTTCCACAAACGAATTTTTTTACATTACAAGGATTAACTGTCCCTCTTGAAAAGCTTTGCAATTGTCGTCATAGATAATGAACTTCATGCCCGTTGGAGACTCCATGTAGCAAATAGTGATCATTAAGAAAAACGTTGTGTGCAGACTGTTGATTGCTGAATCGTCTGATAGTAGAATAATACGAGGAGTCATAGAAGAGACGAAAAAAGTCATTCGCTTTGTTTAAACCTTTAAGTGCAAAAGAGTGAAGTTCATACGTGGACGATTGATGACACTTCTCAATTTCGAGAGGACAGCGACCGAAAACTCAACACGCTCTGAGCGGTTATTGGGTGAAAATGTTACTTGTAGAAAATTGGAATGTCACGATATCTCAGAGTGCACGATCACAATAAAACTACTCAATTATAGCCAGTGTAGTCAACAGTGACGTAGCCTACCCCACTTGGCTATTTAATATAAACATTAAACCATATATCTTATAAGGACCTACATTTCTCATTCGCATTACACAGGGCAATTGACACCTGGGTGCTGAGGGCTGTATTCCAAGTTGTAATTTTGAGTTTGAAGTTTTTCTTCCCAAAATATTAACTTTTTTAGAACGGCAAAATTACAGTAAAAAGCCCCTAAAATCCAGGAGCTAAAAATATCGACACTCCCTTCCCAGAAGCCTTCCTGCAGATCAGTTACACTAAACGTACTATCGAAGGGCAAATTTCGTCATCTCAGACAATTCCAATTCTCCGAGTTATTTCTAGCCTCTCCCAAAACTCTCATTAAGCTCTTTGTGTAGAACCAAACGAATTTATTGCTTTATACCATGCCCTGGTGAGCATACAAGACCCTAATATAAACAGAACACCCCCTCTTTTTTGTGTGAAATGAGAGCTACCCTGCAACTTTTAAATTTTCATGATGTCAATCAAAGGGCAGTCACCAACTGAGAACTCTGATAGCCCATAACAAAAATGCATTTTGATGAGTGTTTGCATGGGCGGCGATCCGGGGGACGGAGGGCACATGGCCCCCCAATATTTGGGAAATCGCCCATTAACTTTGATTTTCACACAGAAAGTTATTCGAAAATGAGGTCATGCCCCTCCCTAATATTGAGAACAAGTTGCCGCCCTTGAGTGTTTGTCTTTATGCTAACTTAATCCCCATCCCTGCATGACACACCCCAAACATATCGATACTCATTACCGATAGTAAAGGATACTTGACACATCTTGTACTTCTAGAGACAACCAGACAACCATGTCTAGAGCAGGCGCGGATCCAGGTGGGGGCGCACCCGGTGCACGCCCATCTTTTTCGATGACCAACGATTTTTTGTCCACCGATTTTTTTACTCCGAAAAAATGAGCAATACATATGGAAAATATGCTTCCCAGATGCTGGAAAATCACATCTAAGCGCATCAAGTATTAAAATTTTCTTGGGGACTGACCCCCCCCAAAAAAAAGCCCCGCCGTGGCTTTGCGTCTTCGGCGCTCGCTCGTTGGCCTTCGACTGACGGTGTGTACGTCCCCCCCCCCCCTTTCTCAAAATCCTGAATCCGCGCCTGTAGAGGAAAGTTATCACTCACATTGTAGTGAATGGTAACCCAGCAGGTTACATAATTATATACCGCCTCCCTGCTGCAAACAACTACTTATGCCGGTAATATCCTGTTATTATGTCAACCTATACCAGAAGTTCTTGTATGCATTATGTATGAAGTAGTAAGGTGTAGATGACTAAAGATTTACTATACAGGAACAAGTCTTTGAGACAAGTGAAAACAACAAGTTCCCTAGCTCATAAATAAAGAAATATATGGCTCTCGAAGGGGATGGACGGTTAAAAAAAGAGGGTTCATGAAAGATATCAATGGTTAGCACCAAGTGTAACGGGTTTGAAGGAATAACATAGGGGGATAGCGTGTAAACTACTGCAACTTACATGTTCATAAAGAGTCACAATACCTTAAACATGTATATATACCGAATGAAATAAATTTTTCAATTTGTTTTCAAGTTCAGGAATTTATACAGAGATGGTGCCAGAATATGCCCAACGGGGCGGGGGATCAAGGTTCTCGACGAATAGCCAGTAACCCAAAGCCCCTGAGAAAATATATAGGATCGACTGCAAAATTTTAAACGCAAAAAAGTGGGGGAAATTTGTGTTTTTTGAAGAACATTTGAATGGGTTTTAGAAGCTGACCTCCTTGAGAGCAAAATGAAATCGTCAAGGAGACTGATCGCCGTCAGGGATAACATACTTTGTCGTAACCATTAAGGCTCTCTTAATAAATTGGGAATAAAATTGGAATTCTGCTCCAGAACATTCAGACAGTTTCAACAGAATGAAAAACTATTATTCGTAAGTCTATTTTTTTCAAAACCAGTGAACGGCGCACAAGAAACAAATATTTACTGTGTACGTTTACGGATCCAAAAAATAGATGGATTAAGCGACATTAACAACAATGCGGGGATTACCCTTATCAAAACTATGGGTGACAATTGTTACAAGACGACCCGTCAGGAACACCGGATTGAATCCATCGACGAGCGAATGGAAAGTTCCAGAGAATTCAACTTCAACGCAGCCGTTCTAGAACTGTCTACAAGTGAGAACTGTTTACGTTATGTCCCAATTATAGCAGCGACCTGGCAACACTTCTAAGAAACTGCAATTGTCGTTATTCAACTAGAATATTCAACTGTGTTCTAGAAGTTTCTATTAAGGAACGTTCTCGTAATTGCTGGACTGTGGGCACTAGAAGTTTCTGTTAAATTCTGGAGAGTTCTCGAATAAAAGCCTAGCATATAAAAGGCAGTTCAACAGTTGTTGTGGCGGGGAGAGACATTGAGAAATGCCCTAATACTTCATCGAGTCCAGACGCTGTTGAGAAGTTATTCCCAGCCACTGACACTGCACACTTGTGATAAATTGCCTTACGCCGTTTCTGCACTGTGTACAGAGATTGTTATCATCCATCATTCATCGCCTAGCCTTGTCACTATTCGCTCGTGGAACCAGTTCCTACGCTACAGCACGCTACAGGTCTACTACCGTACCATCGTCAACGTGCATGCACTACCAGCCCTTGGACCAGACCAGGCAAATATTAATTAAAGGATTGTGAGTAAGTCTAATTAATTATTGTAAATTTAAGTGAGATAAGGAGATTGTAAATAATCATTAAGTTGTTGAATTTTAATCTCGTTCTTCTGTGATCTTTCGCTGTTATTGGTTTGACTCGCGACCACAAGCCGTAACAGAATTGGTGGCCTAACATCCGGGAACGAAAATACTAGAAAATTCGAGAAATTCTGTTGTAAATCGTAAACAACTTCAAAATGCCATTCAACTTAGATAAATTCGTGGCTAGTCCCTCAGTCGAGGAACTAGATTCATTAAAGAAGTCTGAGATTGTAAAGGTCGCAAAACATTATGGCATTGAATTTCAGCCTTTAATGCGGAAAGACGAGATTAAAAGACATGTTCTAGAATATCTAGTGGATGAAAGTATCCTGCCTAGTACAGTATTGGAAACAGCTATCACTGTGCCAACTGACAACACATTTGAATTGAAAAGGCTTGAAATAGAAATGAATAAGGAGATTAGATTAAAAGAAATAGAAAGAGAAATGCAAATTATGCAAATGCAAAAGGAAAAAGAAGAAAGAGAAATGCAATGGAAAAGGGAAAAAGAGGAAAGAGAAATGCAAAGGGAAAAAGAGGAAAGAGAAGAAAGAGAAAGAAGGGAGGAAAAGGCAAGAGAACATGAATTTAGGTTGAAGCAACTAGAGTTAGGGGTCATAAAAGGCTCAGACCCTAAAATAGGCTTGGATACTGGGGGGTTCAACATTTCTAAGCACGTAAAATTTGTCCCCAAATTTCAGGAGGATAATGTGGAGAAATTCTTCAACCATTTCGAAAAGCTGGGTCAGCAACTAAAGTGGCCAAGAGATAAATGGTCCATACTCATCCAGAGTAATTTCACAGGCAAGGCTCAAGAAGTGTATTCCGCTCTGTCAATAGAGGACAGCATGGATTATGATAAGGTTAAAAGGGCCATATTACAAGCCTATGAATTGGTGCCTGAAGCTTATCGCCAAAAATTTAGAAAGTATCGTAAGGCGGATTCACAAACATACGTAGAGTTTGCTTATCAAAAAGAAAGGCATTTCGACAGATGGTGTGCTTCCAAAAAGGTCTCCACATTTGACACTTTAAGACAACTGATGCTGGTCGAGGAATTCAAACGGTGTGTGAATGATGCCATTAAGACTCACCTCTGAGGAATATTAAGGCTCGAACAGTCTTACAAGCTTTACTTAAATTTTTCACATTGTTTGGGTTGCCAAAAGAGATCCAATCAGATCAAGGGTCTAATTTCATGTCAACTGTATTCCAGCAGATGTTGTATGAGTTAGGCATAGACCAAATTAAGTCTTCGGCTTATCATCCTGAAAGCCAGGGGGCTTTAGAAAGGTTTCACCAAACTTTGAAGAATATGTTAAAGACATATTGTCATGATAATGAGAGAGATTGGGATGAAGGCATTCCATTTGTAATGTTTGCTGCCAGGGAATCTATACAAGAGTCACTTGGGTTCAGTCCGTTTGAACTTGTCTTTGGACACACAGTTCGTGGACCATTGAAATTGTTAAAGGAGAAGTGGTTATCAGATCCAGGTGAAGACATACATCTACTTGATTATGTATCCCGCTTTAAAGATCGTCTTCATGGAGCATGTGAACTTGCTCAGGAAAATCTGAGGCACTCTCAGAAGAAAATGAAAGCGTGGTATGACAAGACCACTGTGAAAAGAGAATTTAAGCCTGGTGATAAGGTGCTAGTGTTTTTGCCTGTTTCTGGTCAGCCACTTCAAGCTCGCTTTCAAGGACCTTATGTCATCGAGAGAAAGGTCAGTGACACAGATTACGTCATTTTGACACCTGACAAGCGTAAATCTAAAAGAGTATGTCATATTAATATGATGAAGAAATATTATGAAAGAGAAGATTGTGACATTTCTAAGGATGAAAGTATACATGATGTAAATAGCAACACTAATGATACAGGTGATCAAGTGTGTATTATCAATACTGATCATGAACTCAGTAATGATGAAATCAAGGCTAATAATGTTCCTGACATGTGTATTAAGTTACAAAATTCTGATGTGTTGAAAAATCTTGACCAGAAATTAAGTCATCTGGATCACAAAGAAAAGTCAGAAATGAAATCATTAATCTATGAATATGCATGCTTGTTCTCAGATGATCCTACTAGGACAAATTTGATTGAACATGATGTTGATGTGGGAGATGCCACACCAATCAAGCAGCATCCTTACCGAGTTAACCCTCGAAAACGACAACATCTCAGGGATGAGGTTCGGTACATGTTGGACCATGACATTATAGAACCTAGTAATAGTGAATGGTCTTCCCCTTGTATATTGGTCCCCAAGCCAGACGGTGGGTACAGATTTTGTACTGATTACCGAAAGGTGAATGCGGTCACAAGAACGGATTCCTATCCGATACCCCGTATCGATGATTGTATTGATAGGATTGGGAAAGCTACATATGTGTCAAAGTTTGACTTACTAAAGGGGGTACTGGGAGATACCACTCACTGAGAGGGCTCGTAAAATCTCGGCATTCGTAACGCCGGATGGGTTATTTCAGTATAAGGTTATGCCGTTTGGTATGAAAAATTCACAGATTACCTTTAAACGTTTAGTAAATAACCTTACGTCAGATTTAGAAAATTGTGAAGTATATGTTAATGACCTTATTGTGTGCAGCAACTCATGGGATGAACATGTACAACATGTTAAGGCATTATTTGACAAGCTTGCCAAAGCTAATTTGACTGTCAATTTGGGCAAAAGTGAGATTGCTTGTGCCCATGTGGTGTACTTAGGGCATGTGGTTGGTCAGGGTAAAGTTAGACCAATTAAAGCCAAAGTTGAGGGCGTTGACAAATTCCCTGCCCCAACTGATAAAAGGCAGCTCATGCGCTTCCTAGGCATGGCTGGTTACTACAGACGTTTTTGTCCGAATTTCTCTGACATTGCTGCACCATTGACAAAATTATTAAAGAAAAATGAAAAGTTTGATTGGACGGATAATTGCCAAGCAGCATTTGAATCATTGAAAAAGGCACTAATGAGTTCACCAGTGTTGATTGCTCCAGATTTTGAGAAGCAATTTAAGTTGGCAGTGGATGCCAGTGACAATGGCATAGGAGCAGTTTTGCTTCAAGCTGATGAGCATGGTGTTGATCACCCTGTTTGTTATTATTCTAAGAAATTTGACAAACACCAGAAAAATTATTCAACAATTGAAAAAGAGACATTAGCTTTGATACTGGGTCTTCAACACTTTGATGTTTATTTGGGAACTACTAGTTTCCCTATCACTGTATACACTAATCATAACCCTTTGACATTTTTATCTAAGATGAAGAATAAGAATCAAAGATTGATGAGGTGGAGTTTATTTCTGCAATCGTATAATGTAGATATTAAGCACATTAAAGGGAAAGACAATGTTGTACCAGACTCTTTGTCAAGAATTTGATCTGATGCAGTATGTTGAAAATCTCACTGTAAGTTTTGAAATTTTGTGTTAACTATGGCACAATTTGTATTGATAATGTTACTGTATGCATTTATCATCACCTTGCAAGACAAGTTGTATGTTATGATTATACCTTCCATTGAGTATTGGACTACATAATATACATACTGTAGTTATTCCTGTAAAGTTATACATTGTAAATATTGTAACTTAAGTTTTGTCCGAGACGTCCAAAACTTTTTCAAGGGGGGGAGTGTTACAAGACGACCCGTCAGGAACACCGGATTGAATCCATCGACGAGCGAATGGAAAGTTCCAGAGAATTCAACTTCAACGCAGCCGTTCTAGAACTGTCTACAAGTGAGAACTGTTTACGTTATGTCCCAATTATAGCAGCGACCTGGCAACACTTCTAAGAAACTGCAATTGTCGTTATTCAACTAGAATATTCAACTGTGTTCTAGAAGTTTCTATTAAGGAACGTTCTCGTAATTGCTGGACTGTGGGCACTAGAAGTTTCTGTTAAATTCTGGAGAGTTCTCGAATAAAAGCCTAGCATATAAAAGGCAGTTCAACAGTTGTTGTGGCGGGGAGAGACATTGAGAAATGCCCTAATACTTCATCGAGTCCAGACGCTGTTGAGAAGTTATTCCCAGCCACTGACACTGCACACTTGTGATAAATTGCCTTACGCCGTTTCTGCACTGTGTACAGAGATTGTTATCATCCATCATTCATCGCCTAGCCTTGTCACTATTCGCTCGTGGAACCAGTTCCTACGCTACAGCACGCTACAGGTCTACTACCGTACCATCGTCAACGTGCATGCACTACCAGCCCTTGGACCAGACCAGGCAAATATTAATTAAAGGATTGTGAGTAAGTCTAATTAATTATTGTAAATTTAAGTGAGATAAGGAGATTGTAAATAATCATTAAGTTGTTGAATTTTAATCTCGTTCTTCTGTGATCTTTCGCTGTTATTGGTTTGACTCGCGACCACAAGCCGTAACACAATACATTCCCGTTAAGTGTTACTGAATGAAATATTGTCCTAATTCTAATTTTCAAATTGGAAGACTTCTCTTACACAAATAAATGACATATAACAGCCTCAGAGCCTATTCTGAAAATCCGCAGTCGATGGGCTATTTTGTAGACTACTGACGTTCCGTTGGAGTGCAAAAGGTGACTGATTCATACAATGCTGTTTGAAATTTGCTATCATCAGAAATCATGACCATTAAAATGTTTAGATACAAGGGCTTTAAAAATACGACAATATTAAGCAAACCCCCTTGACTTTTCATTTTAGACCAAGTGTTTACACATCAAGAGAATGCAATGAAGGAAATATACCAGGCACACAGTCAATATTACTGGTTTACAGAGTTGTAAGCAAGTCACCCTTTCCTCAGTAAGTCAACTACAGTTATTTTAGTGACTCGAATCAAATCATCACTGCATGGACTTCCTACGTTATTTCAATAGGGAAACATTCCCCAGAATTTTTCAAGTCATGTACGGTAGTGGTGGAAGGTGTTAACTCGATTCGCAACTTAATTACAAGTCTGCTCGTTTATCGATCATTGTACAAGGTTATTAGTGTAATGATATCATCTGCGTTTAGATTTAAAACCATACAAATCCGTCACTTATTCCAATCCAGGGGTGAGAAACCTTTTTCTTCTGAAGGACACTCTAAAAACGTCCGGATAAAATTTGACCCTAATCCGGATCGGAGGGGCACCTACCCAAATCCGGGTCATTGCCGTATTCAAATCCGGATAAAATGATCCAATCCGCATCATTTTTGATCCATATCTGATTAAATTATCGATCCGGATTCTAGAAGGTGCCCATCCGATTCGGACTGGGACCAAATTTTCTCCGGACGTCTTTAGAGTGCACTCGCGTCCTCCAGATAGCGCGGGTGCAACCAGCTTTCCCATAGGGTGCAGGTCAAGTGTCCTAAACGGGCTGTAGTGGGATCTAGGGAAAAAAACCCATGTAAGGAACTAGGGCGCAGCCCTGGGCCAGGAAGCTCTGGAGTTTGTACCACAATTTGTAGGCAATAGAATGTTCATCGACATCCACCATTGACACTGAATGCGCAAGGCCACACCCACCAGATGTCGGTATTACAATATGATCATTTTATTTAAGTATTAAATAACATTAAATGCCCACATACGAAAAGTGCACGAGAAGTGCGCCTCAAAAACTCGGGAAATTTGAAACCCACTTTTCCCCCTTCACTGTACATTGCAAAATTATTCACTATAATTCATTCTTCGGAGGGAGTGTTCTAACCCCTATCTCCCATCACCGAATCTACCGGAATTAATACAGAACCTACTTAGTTTCAAACTGTAATAGAAAGACCTATCCATGTGATAGTGCAGTACTGTTCAATGCTATGTAGCCTCCTATGCAAAGCTACCGTTATCATCAGTAGTACAAGGATTCTGCACCTGGTTAAACAAAACCTTGGGCATGTTTCATTGGTCATATTAGGGTTTTAGTAACATACTGCAGTGGTGTTTCGCACCAGTTTTACGTAAGATGTTCAGAAAATGGTATTAGCAGGATGAACAGAGAGCTAAAAAATTATTATTAATTCCATTTCGAGTGATTCTGAATTTACACTTATGAATTGCCTCGCGGGACGAATAAATTGGTCTCGGGGCCGTATACAGCCCGCGGGCCTGAGGTTCCCCATCCCTGTTCTATTCCAACGGCCAGAGGACGAAACCCAAAACAACTATACTCCTCGATGGAGATGAATTTCCAGAAGACACAAATGACTTAACATGACCAACAGCCCACGCACCAGACCTTTTACATTAGAGGGTGTAATTGATGGGTGACTCCTTTTTAAGCTAGATGAACATCATGCAGTTCTGTAGGATCATCATGGCATGCAGAAAATATACAAGGTGTGCGGTGTCGCGGGTTGTCCGACATCTCTTCCAATATTTATGCCAATCTTTAAATGCTTAGTACAGAGGTTTACTACCGTACAATCAAGGTTATTGTCCATTGTTTGCAACAAATAAAGTTTAGTGATACTGGCAAGGTAACGATAAATATAAATACACCGATAATAATATTTTTAATTAGACGTTAACACTCCGTTGCCTTGCTGTAAGAAGATTGTTCTGCGGTATAGATTAATTGACTCTCAATGTCACGTGACATACAAACAAACGGTAGATACAAAATAATGCAATGTACATATAAATATTATCGTACTGTGTTTATGTGTGTATGTGTGTATATGTATACATGTATGTATGTATGTATGTATGTATGTATGTATATATATATATATATCTATATATATATATATATATATATATCTATATATATATATATATATATATATATATATATATATATATATATATATATATTCATATATGATTGTGTTAATATTCCGACTGCCTGTCAGTGTTAACTAAGTTATGTGATACTTGTTAAGTGCCACATATGGCCTTACCATATTCAGAAATTTATGTAAATTAGTGACTGTCTCTGTGTCATTTATGATGAAAAGAAGTCTGAACAACTGGATTAACAATCG
Source organism: Holothuria leucospilota (assembly GCA_029531755.1). Classification (NCBI taxonomy): domain Eukaryota; kingdom Metazoa; phylum Echinodermata; class Holothuroidea; order Aspidochirotida; family Holothuriidae; genus Holothuria; species Holothuria leucospilota. Next base: position 14,903,594 of record CM055972.1, read on the forward strand.
TTAGCTTTAAAAAATCTCATAAGACTCAAAGTTGACTCCAAACGTTGCAATTTTGTCACGTTTGGTACGGGATAGTGTACACTCTAAATGCAAAAGAGTGAAATTCACTCCAAAAAGAGACCGTACTCCTAATAAGAGTGAATTTCACTCAGGGTGGAGTGAAAATTCACTCCAAATAGAGCGATACTTCACTCGCATGGAATGATGTATCGTTCTACTTCGAGTGAATTTTCAATTCTCTCTTTTGCATTAAGAGTGTAGAACTTTGGACTGAGAGACGGATGCTTTGATAATTTCTCGAGTCTTTCAAAGGAAGGAAATGCTCGCAAAGCTGTTTGACATTCCGAGAGACCCAGCCTGTCGTTCCTTTATTCAATATTTGTTAACGAATAAAATGATGCGAGAAGAGGGAACTTGTTTGATATTGTACTATAATCGACGATGCATCAGTGACGTCATAAATTCGGAGATAAAATTGATCCAATTGCCCCCAATTAACAACCTTATCACTTACTTAAAAGAACTTGTGAGTAAGCGTGCTCGTGCTTCGTCACACTTGCTTGTACTCATTCTGGTGAGACTAGATTCTTACTCAAACTGGCATTCACAGACTTTGAATTATGTATTGAAGCTAATGTAAAATTTTATTGTCTTACTATTCATAAACAATGGCATGTATCCTACCCCTTACACGATACCGTCACTTGTAGTCCTTCATATGACGTTGTACCCCTACACAAGTCTGCAAAGATATGTACTCATTACCAAAAATTCTCACAGTGAAGTTAGACAGAAAATCCGAAGTCGCCATTTAACTGATATAAAACGATTCCTATCTCACTCCAGGGCGTCCTACCTCCGTGGCCGATCAACATTGACTCTCATCCCAATCTTTTGATAATTTCAGGGCATTCACTTATAAAAATTATCGGGTAGTTTCATCTCAGGATCGTATGTGGTCAAGTAGCTAGCAAATTCTATGGGGTCATTTGATATCCACAGAAATCATTTGCTCCCAAATTTCAAAATCCCATCCCCGAATGCTTGCAAAGGAAAAGCAAAGTCAGCTAGAAGTCGTTTCAGGCGGCGTTCAGTCAAATTTATCAGCTGGAAAATGTGTTTTGATGGCAATCTTACCAAGTGAGAGGAAATCAGGACTTCTCATCCCACCCCCCCCCCCCAAAAAACACCCCGAGCAACTCGACCGACCCAACCCACGTACTTGTGAAACACATTTGAGCACGCCTGCGTAAGCTACCCTGAGATCCGAGGATACAAAAATGTTTGCGTTACGATAGTCATTTTATATACATTTATAGCCGATTTGAAAGCCTGGAAAAAGTAGGTTCTCAATTCGGACAGTTGACATTCTCCCTGTACCACCTGCACTGCTAAGTACTAGGAAATAACTCAAAATCTTAGTGTCAGTTATGGTCAAGAGACCTGCAAGGCTATAGCGCAGTCTAATCAAGTCATTGAATGTGTTCATTTGGAGAAATTTTCTACCTTTTTCATTTAACCAGTCAAGAGACTGTAATCAGGGAGATGTTGGCATATCAGCTCAATGCTAAAATATTCTGATTCCTCCCAGGGACCTGCATGAGAACCTTGTCTTCATTAAGGCGCTAAATACAATGCATCATTAACATATTCTGACCAGGAAGCTGTGATTTCAAGCTCTCGGCTCTAAACTAGCTTCTAGCAAAAAGAAAAAAACGAACTAATCAATAAAGTGAGTCAAGATTTTTCCCACAGCATAAGCTTAAACAACGATGAAAACAAAATATTGTGCTGACCAGTACAGGAAGTAAAAGTCCTTTCTCTGACAGAATGGTATTTCAGTGGTTTAATTACGGTTGTAATGAAACAATTTATCTTCATTCAAACAACAGTAATTATTAACTTGTCTCTAAAGATAGTAATTTGAGATAAAATCTCAGTTAAACTGATAGTTATTGTATTCAGCTCAGTGACCCATGTATAGTCTACTGTAGTGTAGATGTCTCCTCAGATATTTTTCCTTTCAATTTTTTACAACCAAACATAACATGCTTTATGATTATGTAGATAAAAATGCTACGCGTACGGGGGTCAATATTTCTGAAGGGTCAGGGATAATTTTTGCCCCAAATTTAGATATCTGGACCAACTTGCCCAAATTTTGATACCGTTGTGTTGGTTATCATGGCCCGCAAAAAAGGTATAATTTATTTCTGGGCTGTCTCATTTGCCCGAATGGATTCACTATTTTTGGGCCTATGCTCCCCTGCCCCCCCCCCTCCGCCTCGTACGCAAGTTATGATAAAATGTAGTAACGACGAGACTTGAAGTGTGCGTCCATTGTCATGAAGAGTAAACTAGTTAATGTATTGACGGCGTCTCCTTTTTAATAAACGCCTTTTTAGAGAACATTTTGCACTTCTATGTGTATAAAGGTGTGCGTGTCCTCTCGGCAGCCGCACTTCGGCTTTTATTACCCTATGACGTCATGTGCAAAAAGTCTATTGTGCAGATCCAACACCCTTTAATATCTGTAAAGTGCAGTTTTTCTCCAGTTAATATTACCAGCTAATGTTACAGTATATTGCCTTGGAAGTTTTGCAGGTGGTTGTGAAAAATACACTAGAACAGTAGCTTTTCTTTGACAGAAGACGTACCGAAAAAGACTATGATTAATTGTTGAAAACCTGCGTCTTTCACATTGAAATGTCGGAAGATATATTGAAATAAAAAAGTTATTAATGTCTCCGTAACCAGATATTGAAAAGTGACTAGGTAAATTTACCGAGTCATTTTTCAATATCTGGTTACGGAGACATTAATAATTTTTTTATTTCAATATATCTTCCGACATTTCAATGTGAAAGATGCCGGTTTTCAACAATTAATCATAGTCTTTTTCGGTACGTCTTAGTAACTTTCATGCTCTTAAGGGCAAAATTGATGTATTTATTCGAGCTACGTTAATTTACATGAGGAAATATTATCCGCAGCCTGATCTGATCAGGTCTAAAGTTTTTCCTGGACAACAAGATATGAGGGCACCCGAGTCGATATGCCTACCTGCCATAGCAATGATTTGTCTGGTACAAACTACATTTTACTAGGCTTCGTAAATTCTATGATATTGTGGGGTAGGATAGTTGTGGCTGTAAGGATTGCATATGACAACATACTCCTGCATGCCGATATTTTGTTTATAACGCCTTACCGTACGTCGCCGAAAAATGCTCTTTTTGTAGGCCATATTTCGTAATCGGAAACACACCTCCCTTGCGCATGTTGGAGAACTATAATTTAAACGCATTCACTTTATTATTTTGAGTAGCAACACAACAGTTGTTTAAATGTGTTAAAACATTACGACAATAACGCATGACTTCAAACCGAAATTTGGAAAGTATGGTCCTGCTCAATTATTGCTTAAGTTGAGAAAAGTTCGATTGCTCCTTGTAAATACTTTACTATAAGTTACGTACCACTTTTGTCAGTTGTTATGTCCAAAACATGCCATGTAATTTTGTGTTAATATATTTTCCCATGAGCGCATTACTGATGCAATCTACTGTACATGTCAGACCCTGCATGGAAGTACTTGTAATGTATCCCTAAGTGATCTGTTTATCTTTTTCTTAGTAAACACTGCGTTGGGCTAAGAAAGCTACGCGTATTTCCAATTTCCCTTGAATCTCGTCATGCAATGTAGAAGGAAGAACTTAATGCAAAATGAAGGAACAGCTTATCAAACTAAATCTTCGATCAATGGTTTTTTCCTTAGATCTATGAATACCCCACCCGACGAACGAGTTTAATCGAAGATGCCCGAAGGGATTCGGTTCGCAACTCAATCGATCTGATCGGAACAAGTCCAGTACTCAGTCCTTCGGGGGAAAATGATGACGTATTCGAGGATGGTATATCGCCCCTCTTCGGCGCCGCTCGCAAGTTACATATTACTTTCTCATCGAGGGAGGGTAAAGGGTTTGAAACCCTGAGGCAGGCGTTAAAAGTTTTCGAGGTATCGTCATACATATGTATAATACTGTAAACAATACATTTTGCAAAATGTACGTTGTACAGGGAGTAATTCAAGAGAACGCTTATAAGTACTCTGTATATCTCTGTTATGTTGGCGCATGTACATTGTCTATAACTTTAACCACTTAATTTGTGCTATTAACAGATTTAAAATTAGAAATTTTTAAGATACGGTAGTTAAAAGCCGGAAATGATGTGACAAGATTAAGGTCATTATGTAATCAGAACTACAGTTAAAATTATCACAATGATCATTTCGTTATACTACGTGTTTCAATTACGAGCAGTTTAACGCGTGTATACAGATTACAAATTAAGTAAAAGATTATCTTTGTATGCGGGAAAGAAGGATGAAGAAAAAATTCATTTAAAAAAGAAATCTTTTTACTTGCTAATTTACTTAACTTGAGAATAGAAAGTACAAAACAATACCTAAGATATAAAAGATAGATGTTTGGTATTCGTAAGAGTGAGCCGCAGTACGAGTTGTACTAGTTCATCCTCATTACTAGTTTTATTTCGTATGATTATAATACCTTTGTGATAGATAGTCCACAGATAAGAAAAAGGCAAATGAATGAACGCCAAAATTAAACTTGAAGAACTCTTCCAAAGAAACAGACAGAAATGCAATGCGAGTTTACCTAGTTAATTTTTTTCATTACTAAGCTGAAATTTTATTAACTTCTGTTTATTTGTGGATTAAAGAATTTATAGATGGCACACAAACGATATCTGTTACAAAGGTCACATTATAATAGATCAAATTGTAATAAATAAATTACTTTAAATAATGAATTTGCTACACGAAATTGTTACAAAATATATGTAAGGAAATTTCTTTGTTAAAGGGGAAATGCAGTCACCCCAACTTGAAGTAGTGTAGTAGACTGTCCTGTTTCATGATTGGCTCTTTAGAGTCATGTGACAATATTTTTTCTCCTCAAATGTGAAATTTACTAGAAGTAACTGATTGGTTTACCTTGAATATGAAATACTGAAGTCCTAAAATATTATGAAAGATACTTTGAAGGGAAATAAGAAGAAAATTGTGAGATTTAGCTGTTGCTTCAAAATAAGTTTGGGGCGACTGCTCTTGCCCTTTAAGCCAAACATCTCAGCACATACTTTTTAAACAATTTCTAGGTAATAAATATTCCTGTTACCCATACCGAGTCTCGACCATCCAAATCAAATGAAGGATACGACTTCTTCGTCCAGTGTGAAAGCAAAACAGGTTCTACGAAAAATCTCATGTCAAGCTTAGCCAAAGTCGCCGACGCAGTCAGGCTTCACAAGGAAGAAATAAGACCAAGAGGTACAGTAAAACTATTTCAAGATGTGAATTGTTTGTATTGCACTGACCTTTACTGACCTGCCCTGCATTTTAATATGTATTGTATTGACGAACTTTTATTTAAATGTTAGGTTGTTCGAAGTCTTACTTCATGAGAAGACCTGAAAGTTTCATCATATATTATTTCAATGCTTCCCTTGTAATGACACTGGAGGCATAGGTAAATCCAGGCATAACCTTCCTGGTTGACCCAAGCAGGTTACTCAACCACACCCAAGAAATATTATTTGCACCATAGAACAGATTACCCATGAAAATTCGACTGTCCTAATTTTAATATCCCCAGGATCCAGTAATGACATGCAGGGGCTTCCATTTTACGTAGGATGCCCGTACTCAGACACATCTGAGCTTTGTTGCTCAGTCAGTCACATGTTAAGGGCTTCTCACTCATGAATGAGCCTTTTCCTTTCTCAAATCCTGTAGGTTATATCAAGGAACTGTTTCGTACAGGCAATTTCTTCCAATGTGTAATGCTTGCCATTGAGTCCACGCCTGAATTCAGTGCTGTATCAGGATCCGATTTCTGTAGATAAATGCCAAAATTTTCTAAACTTTTGTCAAATTTCTGTAAAATTATATTTCAAACCTTTACGTTCAGTTCGTGCTGTAGTCGACCAGGGGTATATCAATTCCTTTTATTTCTCTAGTAAATCCATAATTCATATTCCGCAAAGCCTCTGGAATTTCCGAAATTTCTTTAAAATCAGGACACTTCCTTGGAAGTGGCAGCAGGCCGCTTGCAATATCACTCGTTTGGACTGTAAAGGATTCTACGTAATACAGATTTCTGATGTAATCATATACTGAAATACTTCCACTCGAACCCTTAAATGGTAACACACTCGTACTGGAGGACTTGTATAGCCTACAGACACATTGGATTACAGAGAGAGAGGAGCGGAGCTTAAAGGTACGTTCACACCAAAACCGAAATCTGCTGCGTTTTGCGGGCGGGAAGCAAAATTTGTTACCTCAGAACGAATGGGGCGATTTCTAAATTTTCATTAAGATAACATTTCCCCTACTTGTCCTTGGAAAAAAATTTTTAGCGTCCTACCCGCAAAACGCAGCAGATTTGGTGTGAACGCACCTTATGGAGTAACATTGCGTTTGCGGCCCTGAAATATTTCATCCTTTAAAACCATGATCTATAGATATTGAATGATAATTAATTCAAAATGAGACAGCACGGTAGCTTTACTTTCGAAAAATAACAGAAAACATTCAATCATTTGTAACTCAAGACTAACTTGTTGGCCCAAACTTTCAAAATTTCAAAATGACGCAACATCCAGCGTAGGCGTAACTCTTGTAATGTAAAATTATTTAAATTCAATATTTCCCTTAAAGTATAGCCCCGTTGTGTCTTAAAAGGAAATATACAAAAGTATTACAACTGAATGTGAAATGGCCTTTTACGAGTGAAAGAAATTATAACATTGAATTTATGTTGAATTAAAGTCAGAAATTTCACCCTTAACGCCCCTCGATCTGACCAAAGAACTTTCATCGTGCCCCCTTCAGTGTCCTTCTGTTGGCTTATGTAAACTTTTAAAGATGTGTACCCATCATTTGGACTCATTGTTTATATCCGCAATCCCTCGCCAAATTTTTCACTTGGTAAAATCAACTTTTTCTTTTTTATCACTTTAGCAATATGGTTCCCCACTCATATATCTGAACTGGATAAATGCACTCATCTTTTATCTCAGTACGAACCACAGCTAGACATCGACCACCCTGTAAGTTGCTAACTCACTATTTAATTGCCCATTATAAACAGATCTCATGGAATTGGACAGAAAGAGTTTTACTGTCTAAAATGTTAAAAATGCCAGAACCATTTTATGTTCTAGAAGTGTAATAGGTACCCCACATGTAACGACGCTGTATCTTATATTAATCCATTTGAATTTTCCTAAGAAAGGTCATAGTCTTTTACTTTTTGATTCCTTGCTGAAAGCAAAAGAAATCTGTGCAATCACGCGGGCGATTTGCTTGTGTATGTGTGTGTATGTATGTGTGTTTGTGACACTTTGCTTGTAAACACGATATCTCAAGATAGCAATAATGGAGAATTTTCATACTTGGAATATAGAATTATTATATTAAGAGAAAGAGCCCTATTGCTTTTGGTTGAGGTCAAAGGTCATGTGAGGCCACCAGAGGTCAAAAAACGTAAACGTTGTAAACAGGATATCTCTAGATAGAAAGCATGGGTGCTTTTCAAACTTGACATGTGGATGCGTTATAGTCAAAAGATAATCCCTATTGATTTTGGTAAAGGTCAATGACTACCTGAGGTCAACGGAGGTAAAAATACGAAATTCTTAACAACTGCTTGTAAACACTATATCTCAAGATAGCAATATATATAACTGTATCATATAAAAGGAAGAATCCTTTTACTTTCAGTGGAGGTCAAAGGTCATTTGAGGTCATCAGTGGTCAAAAACCGAAAACCTTGAAAAACACGATATTTTAAGGCAGAAATGATATCCTTTTCATACTTGGTATATAGATGTGTTACTTTAAGAGACAGGGAACCCTAAGAGTTTGTTGGAGGTCGAATGTCATATGAGGTCCTCACAGGTGAAACAAAGAATAACTTGTAAACTAAATAGAAAGTGGTCGGTACCTTCAAACTATGTAAGCGTTTCATGACCAACGGGAAGTAAGGGCTGAATTTTTCTACCATTCCAAAGATAAAGTGATAGAGAACAAAATTTGTTTTTTCACAAGCATAACTGTTACAGTAATAATGCTACTTTAAATTGCCTTATTATGAACACGTGAAAAGGATGCTGTGACTATAACATAATTAGAAATACCGTAAGTTTAACGAGTTCTGTGATGGTATAGTAGATTAGAGCTCGGTTTCTCACGCAGACGGTCCGGGTACGAATCCCCCTTAAGACACTCTTTTTCGTTTTATTATGTTATTAACTTTTTGGTTGGGTCCAAAGGTCATATAAGGTCAGCAGAGGTCAAATTGTGAAAACATCGTAAAAATGATATAGTCAAGAAGTGTAAATCTGAGGGATAAACCTCAGTGCAACAAATCACCCCCTTTCATCACGAAACCTTTGTGCTTTCTGGTTCTTACCCCAACAATCAAAGCTGAAGGGAAAAGACAAAAACATTACCCCCGAAGGAATCTTGGTCCCTAAAGGGAATACATCCCAGGAGGGAACACCAATGGTAACATGACCAACCTCTCGACATTCGTATCTCTTCATCATGGGTCTGTTATGTGTGGCCCATTTGAACGGTTGAAAAGAATACACTTGAACTTAACCAAAAGGCCAAAAAGATTTACAATTTTTCCATGTTCCGTCAATTTCAAGATGCAACTTACACTTTCTCTGTTGCACAAGCATGTGTTAGTTGTAGGCTACAAGGACTCGAACTTAGCCTGTAACAAATTTAAGCAAAGTTTTACTTGTTCTTTGAGAAGAGACAACCCAAACTTTAGAACATAATACTTTAATTGAAGCTTTCATTTGGTTTCTGTTCCAGGGATTCACCGACGAAGAATACCGAAAAAGACGCCAATACATTGCCAAGATTGCTTTTGATTACAGACAGTAAATGTTTCAATTTTTTATTTTAGGTTTTCAACCTTTTCGATTTAACTTGTTTTTCGACCAGTTGCTGATCATACATTTCCTGCAGCCTATCAACTACCGTAGGTTATATCCGATGGTTTAAAGTTTGATTCCACTTCTTATACCTCTTCAATGCGGGATTCTATTCTTCCTGCATATTAAATCAAACTCTGGTTGGCGGAAAGTTTCTGCCTATGCATATAGAGGAGAATGATTGACTTGTAGGTAATATCACAGTAAGTTTATCTGAACACACTTGTCTGTTAAGTAACCCTAAAGATGGTGTACATATAACGTTGACGTAGCGTTTTACATTTACGGTAAGGTCCATCTGAAGGTTTCTGAGACTTGGGCAGAACCTCCTCTTAGCTCCTGGTATTTGGCATTGTCTCCAATAATTTTTACGGGCTGTTTTATACGACGTAAAGATGAGATTTGGAAGGAAAATTCAAACAGCAAATTATTAGAAGCTGCACTCTTTAGCCCCTCTACCTTTCTCATGGTCATGAAAAACTCAAAACTTATTCATCTCTCCTTATTTTTTCTTCAATAGTTCCCAACCTATTCCAAGAGTCGAATATAATGAAGACGAAATCAAAACTTGGTAATGTATTCAACTCTCGTTGTAATAAAATCATAAATACATTCGTTAGAAGCTTGTCTTATTCACGATCGTTTCCTGTCCTGAATGTGCTTCTTATGTTTTAATTCCTCTAACATTTCTTTCCTCAAAGCTTTTCTCCTCATGATTTTGTAACAGTTAAAAACATTAATTTAGTTCTTATCTGAAATGCTTTGTTTCATAACTTACTCCTGTCTAATTTGTGTTATTTCTATATCTTCTGCATTAGTTTATGTATAAGTCGTAACGAGCTAAATATGTTCTACGTTTTAGGGAAGAGGAGAGGTGTGATGTTCATGCACTAATATTTTCATGATGGCCCGCTCTTGCAAGGGAAAATATTACTTGAAAAGTTCAGTCGCATTAATTTTAAAATTATTTTATACAAGATTGCTTCAAGAATTCTGTCCGTTATACATGACTCTAGCAGGTATCGGTTATAGCATGCCTGCCAGAGACATACGTCAACATTGTTTTATCCTGTTAAAATGAAACTTTCTGTTGATTGCAAAACGGTATGATGATATTTGACAGAAATCAGATAAATTTCATAATTATTTATCCTGTTTTCGTCACTCGCAAAACCTCACATCGCGTCATTCAAACTGGCTTCAGAATATCCATGATGCATCGTCCAATACTATGATTAGTATCTAAATTAGATCGGCTTTCCATAGTTCAACTTCCGAGTGTCGTATCGACGACGTATAACATTACATTCATCGATTAATGCCTTTAGTCCATAGCTTAGTGCGTAACCAGTTGAAAACCACTAGAGATTTTTTTGTATCCGTTACTGATTTTGGATTACACCTGTTTTGCCTACAGGAATTTCGTCTATACACAACTGAAGACTCTATTTCCGACACACGCGTGTAAAGAATTTAATGATGCCTTCGAATTGCTCGAGAACGAGGGGATTTATAAGTGAGATTTGTTTGCATTCGGCAATTTTTTGCCTTTTTTTCCTTCCGTCAATACAACTTTCCTGAATGGATAAAGTAAATTCTACCACTCGAAATTTTTCCTTACTCTACATAAAAGGAAACTTAGAATGGAAAAGAATTACGTTGCAATAACTGTTCATCCTTTTTATCAAATTTATCTCGGCGTTTTTTAAGGAATTAGTTTGACATCAACAGATGAAATGAATTATTTAAAGTGTACCTAAAATCTACAATTGCAATTAAGGAAGTTTATTACAGGGGTTAGAAAATCAATTTTATTTACCAAGTTTCCATTTTCATAGCTTTTCCCTTTGAAATATAAAAGAGAAAATGTATTCACTTTATTCGAAGTATTCAGTTGAGCGAAAAGTTTTGATGCTCTTCCTGTGCAACTATCATTAGCTTCCTTTGTTTTCTTTTGAAACAGAAATGTTGATATGGCCTAGATAAAATTTATCGGTTCTGGCTTAATATTGTTTGAGGAAAGAGCGTGCATTACCTAGTCTTGCTGTAGTAATAAGACAATCATCACATTCTGAAACAAAGCTCAATAGGCTAAGAAAGACAAAGAAAACAAATAATATAATTAGAGTGGCACAAGAGTGACACCACCACATGCTATGGCGCAATCAACATTTTTTTCAATTAAGTGAATCATGGAGAATTACCTCCATGGGTGAATAAACTTTAACATTTTACATCACAGCACAGAAAGGTCCTGTGAATACAGGATTTGACCAATGAGCTTCGTTTTCACCCTTTGCAACATGTAGGGCCTATTAGTATAAGTTTTGACTTCAGGTGCACTTAAACAAGATTTCAAGGAAGTGGGTTTTTAACGATGCATTTGAGAAATAAGAAGGACAGGTATGTCTGACAAATGGTCATATACTTTAGGTAATATGTTGATCGTATTAACCAGAATGTCATTAAGCTGTTCTATTCAGCCAGTCTAGAACGGGACCACTGTCGGGTGGGTCAGTTTAGTCAAAGTTTGTCCTTTGGGGACGTTGTTACTCCCTTAGGGAGCAGAACTCCTTCGGGAGTATTGTTTGGTTTTCGCCCTTGGCTCTTCGCAGAGAGTCAGGGGACTTTGAAAAAACAAAGAATGTCATTAAGTACATTTAGGATCACAATGAATGAACAAAGTTCGTATTGTGATAACCGGTGAAATATATGTTGTCAAGGCAAGCAGAAGTCCTATATCAAGGTCACTCAGAATTACAAAAGAAAAAATTCAAACTTGAAATCAATTAGGCCTAACGTAGGAAAATATTTAAAGACAATAAAAATTCAAAACAGTTTCCCAGACCGATACGCTTATTTAATTTTTCTGCCATGTGCCGTGATGGTTTTGCATGGATTCCGACTCATTTCTGAGACGGGATGGTAGGGCCACATAAGTTAAGGAAAGGTTTGCGTAAAAATAATTTTATTATCCGACAGAGGAACTAAATATATTCATAGTCCTACTGTTGAGATCTTCATTTCATTCCGACTTTTGGTAGAAGAAATATTAGTCAATGAAGGTGTTGTACCTGCAAAGGCCACCTAAAGAAGTGAACTTGGCCCGAACAAAAGGTGTGGTGAACTTGTTTTCTTTGATTTTCAATTTATTGTACTAACGTTATTTTGTATTACAGAGAGGAAATGTTGCAAAGTTGTTAGAGATTACACTTTGCTTCAAAACGTTGCTACAAGTTCAATTTGGGTTAAAAATGTGCTAACGAACTTGAAAACAACAAATTAGGTTTTGAAAGCAAATTTTACCAGGATACTTAGATTAATTGTAGCTCTACACTCTAAAAAATGATAAACACTTTTTTGTAACAGATAATAACGCGTCAGGGCGTTTATGTAACCGAGAAAACATAAAATACATAAGCGAATTAAACGTCTAAAACGCCAACTTTAACACATTGACGCCACTTTAACGCCATCTCGTAAACATGTTTATGCGTTTATTTTATGATTACTGTAAACATCAAGTTGTTTTTAATAAAGAAAAATTAGCTGAAAAATTAGCATATATATCAAACATATAAACGTGTTTGCGGAGTGCACTTTAATTGACGTCATTATCTTTATCATGTGTTAGTATTCGTTCAGTCATTAACTGTGCTTATCCATTTTGTTGTTCGTTTTCTAATTCTTAAACACCATAATGTGTTAAAAAATGAAGACATCTGTTTTTACAGTGTAAAACACCAAACCTAGCTTGAAGCTTTAATCCTTGTAAGGTTTCAATGCTTTTCGCTGGTCAATAGTACTTTCAAAAACCCAAATATTACTTTCAATATTATCTGGCTTTATGCACCTTGCCCGGTGCCAGAAGCGCGGTTCTAAGTGTTACCACTCTCAGGATACCATGTTGTGTTCTGTCCATCAATCAAATCATCCAACATTTCCTTCATGTCGGTTAATGAAGAAAAAACTGAGTATATTATTACCAGCTTAGATTACGCCTTGAGTTTAAAAACAGTAATAAAATTTGTATCTATCATTTTCCTCTTAGCGAAAACACCATTCCACAGCAAGAAGATGTAACAAAATTCCTTAGAGGTAAATATTTTCAGTTTACTAAACCTCCTTAAAATGAAATAAAATATCTGAGTGATGTTTGCTACAAAGAAGCACAGACTGTGGGCATGTACTGTATAACAGACACTGTATTACCGTTCAATTTCTTCAATTAATTTGGATAACAGACCCAACGTAACACTCTTAGGAAATATTGTAATTTTGCATCAACTTTTTCCTTTTAGTAAAGTATGTTGTCTAGTAGTAGTTCTTTTTGATAGTTTCCTGCATATTTAGATAAATTAAGATATAATGAAATGAGAAAACAAGAAACGAATTATTCAACAGCATTTCATAAATATTTCATGTTTATTCAGGTAATATTTTTCATAAACCTAACTTGAACAGAAATTAATTATGAAGAACTTTTTTGTCAAGATTAATGGCTTGTAATCCCGAGAGTAGATTCGAAACACCATTGCCATGACATTCCTCTTCTCTTAATCAACAGTTTCCGCCTACACTGCAAATATTGCAAACGAAAATTCTTAAAGCCATTACACAAGATCAAAAAGTCAAAGAAGTCAGTCTAGACTCAGTATACTATGTAAAATACAGAGACTTGTACTTCCTTCGTAAAGCTGTATTTTTCTTCCCGGAAAAGTGAATTATTGTGTGCTTTTTGGAACAGAATTGTTTCACGCATGACAAGCCCTGACGTATGTCTATAGAATATGAGAATATTTGAGATCAATTTAACGTTGAAGAAAAAACATTCAAAAGAAATAAATTTTCTGCATTGTAGCTCGTGAGTAGCTAGATTGGCCAAACACTCCAATTGTCAAATTATGCATTATTCAAAACTTTTGTAATGTGTCATCATTTAGGAGTTTATGGTCAAACATTATCCTAGAAGTGAATGGTTTGAAATATGATAAAGACGCCTTCTGTCTGTGCCGTGTTGAGGCAACGGAAACATGATATGCCTTTTTTGATTGATTGTGTCCAGCCAAAACAGGATTCCAGCTGAGGCCGGTCGCGGGGCTGCTTTCTGCCAGGGACTTTTTGGCCAGTTTGGCATTCCGTGTTTTTCAAGCCACCCAATACGTGAGACACTCGTCAGCCCCAATGCATACACCGGAACCGTAAGTTGAAGTTCCCTACAATAAAACTTTCAAACGTAACCCTGAGCAGCAATCTCGGGTGGAAAATGGGGCGTTGTAAAAATCAGAAAGCGCAGGAGTCCAAAACCCATTAAGCAACTAAATTTGTGTAGCCCTTAAAAGGCATCACCTCAAGTTTACCGGACAAGAAAATCACGAAACCATACCTCCCCCACCTTTCAATTAATGTACATGCTATTTTCTGCGTGATTCACGTTGATTTACTCCCGTCTTTACTTGTGGCATATATCTAGTTGGCCCCCTGGAGGATTTTTTCAGGGCTGTGGCCGAGTCCAGCTAACCCGATTCCGAGCCAATTCTGATTCCAGTGGTTACCATTTCGGGTCAATTCCGAGTCCAGTACCCTCCGATTCCGAGCCAATTCCGATTTCAGTGCCCCCAATTCCGGGCCAATTCTGAGTTTGACCATTGGACAATGTAGATTATTATACAAATGCTATTTAAACTATATTTCAAGTACATTTCATTTAAACTGTCATTGTAAGGAGTAAATTTCATAGTCTGGTCCACCCTGTAACTTTTGTGGACTCGGCTGGATTGTCTCCCAGCTGAGTCCGAGTCCAGCTGCAGCCTATTCCGAGCAAGTCCGATTCGGAACCTCCCATTCCGGGCCAATTCCGAGTCCAGAAAAAACGGACTCGAGTCCGAAATCGAGTCCGAGTCCGAACGCTGGCTTTACAGCCCTATCATTCTTCCTTTGTCATCCCACACCTGAGGTACCACTCTACAAGGTCTAAGAGGAGGTGGTTACCCCTCTCCCTTTGGAAACTTTTTGTTCATATCATGCCAACTCTTAGATTTCATTTTACTTTTAGAAGGTTTCATCACTTAGTTATTTTGTGACATGACACCCTTCTAAGACTAGTACCTCAGGAGAACCCCCTCGACCCTTGGTAACTGTACCACATTGATTTTCACTGATTTACCCACTAAAAAATTAATGTCTGTTCAATAATTTCAGAGACTGCTGTCACGAGTTACTTGGTCACGTGCCCCTTCTAGCGGATCCAAAATTCGCCCAGTTTTCTCAGGTTAGCTGGCTTTTTTTTCTTTACGTGTTTCATGAACATTCTTGAGCTAGTGTGAAAAAATCTATTTTTAATTTCAAAACACTTTAATGATCGGTGCATAGGGTTTCCACAGTATACAAATGTTAATTTTATCATCCTAGTAGACTCCATAAGCATTTGTGTTTTTGGTTCCTCTGCTCTCAGTTCAATTTTCTGTTCATCTTTGATGACTTTCACTGGTATTTTAATGTTAAGGTAAAAGGAATATTCAAATTACATTAACCTTCCCCAAAATTTGTGTAACGTTTAGTTTTCAGTAAAACAGAGTGAAATTGAAACTGACTATTCCACCTTATTTTGAAAGAACATCGAAGTTTTGTGCATTGTTAAATAGTGTTCACAGTGTATGAAGAATATTTGAGAGGGAAGGGGGGGGGGCATCGAACAGTATACATGTAAGAAAGAACAATTGCATAGAAATTTTATTTCGGCAGAAGTAAAGTGCTATAAACGAAAAGACTCTGCACGGGTTCTAGGTACGTTCGACAACTCTGACTCTCACCTTCTTGCTAAATCCTTGAAAAATTCGTTTGTTTCGTCGGATGTGTCTTTATTGAACTTCACGACAAAATCATGAAACCATAATAGCCTCTTGTGATTGGTTTTCAGCCAAAAAAAATATTTCAATAAAGTGAGTTAACCAATGGATGATTTAGTAATGGTTGTCTTTTTTCAAATTCAAATAAGCTCTACCAAGTAAAGGGACATTTAGCAGCTGAAATTACAGAGGCTGGTTTAGTATTATATGAGTAGAATAATTGGTTCAACACTTTCTCATCTTTCTCCAAATCAGGAAATTGGTCTTGCTTCTCTTGGTGTTTCAGACGAAGACATAACAAGATTGTCTACAGTAAGTTGGTGACATCCATCTATATTTTAGTGTCTCCCCAAGCCTTGTGTATGTGAAAGGTCTCTATATGCTGCCCTCGCAGGGTTCACTAGATCGACGGTGTACTATATAAACCGAATATCCTAAATCTAACTTAATTCTAACCCTAACTATGATCCTTACCCAAACCATAACCCTACCCGAGGATAATCCTAAGCCTTATTCTGTATCAAACCCATATCCTACCCTACTCTTAAATCGTAGTAGATTCTCGTCCGAGGGAATCTTAGGTCTAACGAATCTTCGATCTAGTGAGCATTCGGTCTAATGGGCAGTCCCCTGCTGCTCAAGGAACAGTTGAACACAAAGGCGTTACAACGATTATTTTACTCGAATGTAAGGCCAATTTTTCTTTTACTTTGTCGGAGCCAGGCATGTCAGCCCTTGCTGTACTAACGCAACGCACTGTTCTTTCCGGTGACTGTACTCTGTTCGGATGTCTCTGTATCCCGATAAGTGAACATGAAGATCAGTGTTAGAATACAGGATAGCTTAGGGTGGGAGTATAAACCGAAGGATAGGCGTGTCGTAACACGTAATAAATAGGCGTCGAAACAGAAAGGTGCAAACTTATCTACCAGTCTTCATCGATGCCCGCATGATGTGAGAGCAGGGAGCTGCCTCTAGTGGCATCTCCCTGGTGACAGTCTGACGGTTGACAGTAGGCCACGTTAATTTATAGTGTCCCATCAGGAGACGTAGCTTCTTTGGACAGCAGAACCCCATCGGGGATAACTTTTAGTTCTCGGTCTCCGGTATTCAGCCCAGAGTCTTTTTGAAAAAAACAAAAACAAAAAACACTTTTGCCACATTTTCCCGAGCAGCATGCAACTAAAAGTAATAACTCATTTGTGATGCTGGTTTGCTTCTTTTTTCAGCTCTACTGGTTCACTGTGGAATTCGGTCTTTGCAAACAAAATGGCGAAGTAAGAGCCTACGGAGCAGGTCTTTTGTCAGCATTTGGGGAGCTGAAGGTAAATTAAGCTCAATGTCCTCTTCTCATGTAATATATACAGCCTACGAGGTGATGTCAACAGTACTGGCCTATGTTAAATTGTTAAGTGGTTAAATCAGCACATTTCCGTGTCTCTTCACCGCCAAGTTCCATTTTCTCTTATTACTGACACCCCTTTCCGCCACGTTTTCTCGTATTTTCTTATATTCCCTCAAATTTTTTTTGCGGCTGAGCAATAGTGAGCACTGCAGGCATCCCCTTTCCCAACTGAAGCACGCGCCACTGACTATTGCTTGCAGTTTAAAATACGTCGTACTACATAATATCTTTTTACCAATTTCAATGACAATGAGACATGTGACGGCTTGTCTGCTGCCAAATCTGCGCAGATTCTTCACGGATTACGCGCCAGTGTTGTACCAGGGAACTGGTTAGAGTGGCAGCTCCCTGGTTGTACCGAGAGCATGCCTTGTCACATCGACAGGGTTAACGTTAAAATTGTACACCTTATACAAATTATGTACACTGCAAATAGTCTACATTCAGGCAATGTTGATTGGTAAATTGTCATTACCAAAGTAGGCCAAGTCACGTCCGAAAATTACACATACCCTTATCAGCCCATCTAAATGCTAGACTGAGTTAAATACGTCTACAACCTTAAGAAAACTTGATATAGTCACCACTTTGCTAATCGCTCATGTTGAAATTACGTAACGTACCGGTACTGGAGTAATACGATATTTGGACCGATGCCAATGTCACCTTTGGATTTACTTTCATGTGTGTAGTCGAAAGGAACAGGCCACGTTTTCGTCAAGGAGGGTCGTTCTGAGTCCTCCCGTTCCTTTTGCTCTGTGTCTTAAAGACGTTAGTGTAGATTCATACCTGTCGTTCATTCTTTTTCTATAGTACGCCCTCTCTGATTTGCCAGAACAGAGGCCTTTTGATCCGGAGCTGACGGCGATTCAAGAATACCAAGATAAGACGTACCAACCAATCTATTTTGTGTCAGAAAGTTTTGATGACGCTAAACAAAAATTAAGGTTTGTAATAAAGCTGTGATATAATTGTCAGTTGCTAGGGGCAAGTGTGTCTGACATTAGCGCAGCTTTTGCAGGGGTTGCCATATTATGCCATGCATACGCCCTTTCCATGCAAAACGCCCTTGCCCCCCCCCCCCCTCAAAAAAAAACCCCCAAAACACACAACTATTATAATTACGTATTTTGGTTACTGAGTGTACTCATTTTACGCGATGATTCTATCATATTCTCATTGTCTACTGAGATAGACCCTCGGGGCTTTTGCCCAGTTGACCATGATGCAATCCCTTCCCAATAGACGAGTTGGGAAATTCGGTACTTCCGGTCAGGTCACAAGGTCAAGTGTACCATGACAACGGTAATGTATGTAGCTCTGTGTGCTCAGCATGCAACACCCACCCGCGCTGGGACACGGTAAGCGTGGTACACGTCACCTTTGACCCATTCCCATATTGCATTGCGTGGAAACATTTCCCAACTCGTCTATTATGCTCTTTTTTACACGAAGCCCTTTAACAACTGAATGATGATTATCACGTATTTTAAGTCCGGTTAGGCTTTCCTGATATATGGTTCACTGGTCATGGTCCTCCAGAAGGTGTGCCTAAAATGTACTGTCTGATCCGCCGGAACTTAACTGAAGTGAACAAAATTAAGCAGAATAGACCCTATGCATATGGCGTCACAGAACGTAAAGCGCGTCCCCGGCGGACGTAAGCGGGCTTCATTGCAACTTTCACCAACAAATGCAGACAGCTGATTTGGGTACCCGTCAGGTACGCGCGTAAGTCTACTACGCTCGCCTGCAAAGTCTACGCCGTGCGTGCAGTGTGCTTCACTGTTTACCACAAAATGACTTTGAGTGACGTCAATGCATAAGGTAGGCTATATTGAACCGGGGAGTTGCAACAGAAATTCCCTGATTGAACTGATATTGAAGGGTTGTGAAACATTGGTCTGTAAAGCGCGATATGAAAACTAAATATTATTCTTTACAAAGTTTCGAGTGATATTTGCATCTTTATCTTAAATGCAGGGACTACGTAAAAAATATGAGGCGTCAAAAGAATGTGGTTTATGATCCGTACACACAACGTATTGTGTTTCTCGACAACATGGATGTGGTAAAAGACGTTATGAAGGGACTCAGAGGACAGTTAGAGGAAGTGACGTCAGCAATGGACAAGCTGGCCGGATGAGGTCATTCTAGGGGTTAAACGTGGGTCAAACAATTCATCATATTTTATAATCAGTAAAATAATGACGGTACAATAAAACGTGCCATATTTGGCAACGTTACCCTGTATTCATCCTGAGGCTGTAAAACCCGAAAAATGCCGACCGATAAAAGGTTTCAACATACTTTTTCAGTGCGACGGAATACAGGGAGAATAAATCAATGTCAGTGAAGTTACCTTGCTACGAATGTTTGGTTATATGTTAGTCTTTATCGCAGAGCTAGTGACTGTGCATGGATTGAATTGATAAGCCTCTAAATCAGCTAGACATTAGTGTTGAAATTAATGCCAGTCATTTCAGTTACTGGCTGCATGAAAATGTACAGAAAACTTTATAGATAAGCTCATATTCTAATAGTTGTATAAACCAGGACACTGCATAATGATATTAATTTATAATTATTCAACTGAGAATCAATTGCGACCAGTGGCGCCGCCAGGCTTTGGTGATTGGTGGGGGGGGGGGGCACAACAGATGATGTCGTAATGGCACTTCAGTTAACCTCCTAAGTCTGCGCAAAATACTTTTTTTCGTGTGCTCCCTGCTTTCGTATACACAGTAGGGATCCTTCCTTTGTCAAGTGTCACTGCACTAAGGTGCCGTCCTGGGGGAGGGGTCTAAGGGGAGGGGGTGTCCCCCTCCCTTTGAGAAATTTTTGTTTATTTAAAGTTGCTTAGATGCAAAATGGTGCTATCTTTATGATATTTTTGGAGCTGATCTCATACCTGTATGGCTGTAAAATGTCCATAGTTTAGTGAATTCTAATTTTTCCGACTGGCTGGATGTTTGTTTCCAACTGAGTGGCGACGCTTAAATATTCCCTTTTTTTCGCGCCCTGCGTTTTGAATACAACAGTGAGGATCTTTCCTTTGTCACTACATAAAGGTGCCGTCCTGGGGGAGGGGTCTAAGGGGAGGGGGTGTGACCCTCCCCTTTGAGAAATTTTTGCTTATTTAAGGTTGCTTAGATGCAAAATGGTGCTATCTTTTGGAATATTTTTGGAGCTGATCATAAATAGCTTGTGAAAGTGTCTATAATCTAGCGAATTCTAATTTTTGGTTAGGTGAAAAGGAGAGCATGTTGTTTAAGAGAAGAATACGTTGCCAACAAACCTCCTGAAGACTCCTTTTGGCTACCTTACCGCCTTCTAATGGCAAAGTTTTTACCCAAAAATACGTGCGTGGAGTCCACAGAAACAATGTTGGACTATAACGAAATTTTTCCTCCCCTTCATTGTGCATTATAAAAAGGCATATATGGCTGGCAGATACCTGTATAGGGCGCTTCCGGAAGCTCTGGATAAAGTACATAAAATGGAGCAATGATATAATGCTTATTACTTGATATCCAAATGATAATATAGAGTAAAGCACTTTACAACTATCGTATTTTTACTAATTTTGAACGGAAATCCAGATGAACAGCTTCCAGCAATGAGGAACGGGCGGGAGGGAGACTATTGGTGCAGGAAGGTGATATTAGACCTCCCTGAAAGGTATAGCAAAAGGGGTGAAGGACTAACAAAGGCGTTTTTCAGAATGCTTTTTCGTCGTAAGTGTATTAAAGATCACTATCTATCAAGGGCGTAGCCAGGAATTTGTCAAGGGGTTCGAAGCCCATAGACAGGCTCTCAGCGCTTTGCGCCACCATGGGTTGGCGCAAAGCGCAAGAAAATTTTGGCCCAAAGTGCCTCTCAGATCGTTGGAAATGGCACTTCCCAAGCCTATTTTACCGCATATAATTAGGGGAAACCCTAGCAATATCCTAAAGAAAAACATTAAAAATACCAAAAATATATTCAAGGGGGCGGCTGCCCCCTTCACCCCCTTGGCTACGTGTCTGCCTTCTATACCGATAATGGCTGCGCGCAAAGCGCTCGGTAAATTTTTGGGAAAATATATAACGGCAAATACGTAATTTCAACTTTCCAAATCATGCTACAACAACTTAAATTGAAAGATCGCATATTGATGCTAGGCCCCTACAGATGTTGTGATTATATTTCCATGTATTATTATGTTAATAATGGTCATGAGATGGAGTGCAAACCGTAAAGCATGAGCGCAAAGCGCGCGAAATTTTTCATTAAATGAGATTTCCATGACAAAACCTGCATTCAGAATCTGCATCGAGACACTTTCAATTGTCCAACAAACCTGCATGCCACTCAAAAAGCCAGTCTTTTACCTGTTAATTCGTGAACAGCTTTCAACTTTTGCTGCTGTGCTTCTCCGAGAGTGGCTATCAGAATATTTTGATAATAAGAACATAATGGTAAGGTTTGAAGCGCGCGGAGCGCGCGGAATTTTTGATAGTTTGCGGAAGGATTTGCGAAAATTTTGATAGTTTGAGAAACATTTGTGATAGAAAATGATTAAATAGATCTATCATTCGGCTGAAGCACACCTCACCCAACCCCCTACAGAAATCTATAGCTTAATCGCCTTTTGGGATCATTTTAAAATTTTCAAAAAAATTTCATTGGGTGTGGCACGCGCCCCCCATGCCCCCCCCCCCCGTGCCGGCGCCACTGATTGCGACAGACTTCATCGTCCTTTTCAATCTTGATACATATTGTGGTTGAAGGACTTTTAATTACAAAGAGTACGGGAGGGGATCTGTGTTTGAAAGTACCGTAGTTGGAATGCATAAGAGTTTCATGAGGCTTTAGCATGTAATAAACCAGCGGCAGTCGAGGATGATACGCTATGACAGAACGTCTAACCCTAAGGTGTCTCGTCCCGAAGCCCCGTCATGGAGCTCCTGGTGGGATACAGGGGCGTTTCTCTGCAGGATAGGAACTAAGGGGCGACACCAGAAAGTATAAGGTATTCATAAAATTGTAGACATTAGATTAGGGTGAAACATTTAGACGGCATTAGATTCTCATTAAACACAGTAAAATAATCACAATTTGGTATTTTTATAATTCAAACGAAAGGTTGGTCGATTGACTGTCCGGGGAGGGGGGTTGATGGGAGGATCATGAAGCGTGGAGGATGTATGATGACAGGGGTAGCACTGAGTTTTTATAAAATTTTATAAAACATAATTGTACCCAATATATCCCACACAAAGTGGTTTTAAGACAAACCAAAGAAGAGTACTGACGAAGCACTAAAATATTTGGTCATGTTCTACTCCAGTA
Source organism: Holothuria leucospilota (assembly GCA_029531755.1). NCBI lineage: Eukaryota > Metazoa > Echinodermata > Holothuroidea > Aspidochirotida > Holothuriidae > Holothuria > Holothuria leucospilota. Next base: position 14,926,220 of record CM055972.1, read on the forward strand.
GCACTGCCCAAGTTATCGATTATTTTAAAATTTCCTCCTGATCTATCAGTCTAAAGATGTTTTCTGATATTTAAGCAATACCTTCGGCCCACATTTTTGAGGGAGATACATCCCTCCTGATCCCCACCCTTGCAAAGATTAATGCTCTGCTCACGAAACTAAATTTACAACAGTATGCACCATAGTAAAATAGGATACTGTCTCCATTAAGCAATGGAATCTTGCCCAGCTGCTCTTGCACATACAACAGTATACTCAGCGGTGCTCTCGATTTTTCAAAGATGACACACTTATACCTGGCCCTTAGCCAAAGGAGGCAAGGGTACCGTACCCTATACATGCCATCATGCCACTCATTTAAAAAATAGATTATCAAAGCATATAATGATAGTGAGTAATCCTGGTCAACTCACCCTGTTCAAAATGCTGGTCATTTTTTGGTGTAATATTCTGAGCAAACCAAACTTTTAGCTTTTGGTAGGAGGTCTCAATAAGTAGGCTTAATGTTTTTTTTTTCTCTTGACTTTTCTTTTTATCAGTAGAGTTCTATTAATATATGTTATGACTTTTTACTTATATTTCAAGGGCATTACTTTTCATTCTGAAATACAATAAATTTGATTTCAATAAAAACTATTGTAGCTTTATAGAAAAAATATTGTAAAATTATATTTTGTCAGTGTAATTGAATATATCAAATTCGTTCTGCAAAACATTTTCCAGGGAAAGGTTACTAACTTAAGTCATATTATAACTCGGAGTGCAGTTATTTTGTTATACTGCCGTCAAAATTTTGCTTGAGTATCATTAAAGCAAGCGATGTTTAAGACGATGGAGCCGGTATCTATAGCATGTAGTAGGGGGGGGGGGCTACAAGGTAATACACTTCTACAAATGCTACTCCATTCTCCCCTCCCCAAAACAGCTCCCATCCGAACGGCTTCGTCGGCACTATTTCCAGCTATGACGATTACGCCTCAGACAATTTTTCCCTTCAGGAACTTTGGATTGCTCTCGGTGAAAATTGTCCTGATGAGATTGTCGGGAGCGGGGAGTGGGTATGTTAAGCAAACGGGTTGGGGGGGGGGGGGTTAAAGATAAGAACCAAACTGTTATGGTTACTATTCTATAGATTTCATGTATTTAATTACAGCGTTACTCCTCTATATCTCCCAAGTTGCAATATAACCAATGAGACGGGGATTGCTGTACTGTTAGGGGTGAGGGTTGTAACCTGGTGTTCTCGAGCACGGCCTAGAAGATGCGGGATCTTTACAGGGGTGCATCCCTTGCCATTGCCATTGATGCATCATTTAATTGAAAAACGAGTGGACAATATGTGATCAACAAAACCAATATATGTGACGTTTGTTTCACTGCCACTATGTGGTACTTCTTACACTATTCTGTATTCTAAAACTCGTTATTCGTATAGAACAGTTCAATCTCCCCTGACGAATTTGCCTACCCAGTAAAAAAAAGGCGGTCCTAGCCTGAAGAGGGCATGGGGATACAGCTTCCCCTATTATTTTCATTGTGAAGCTTTCCTTCAACTATTTGTCATTAGATATGCCTGACGATGGTCAAAATTTTCTTTAAAATGCCCAAATCTAGAAGCCAAGGGGTCTCACGCCCAACCTTACAAACCTTGAGACGACCTAGTTGCATGTGGTGTAAAGGCGAGAGGAATGTGTGTCTCTGCCTAGGAGTAACCGTCATGGGTATTTTATACTCGGAATGTAGTCAATGTTGATTGAGATTGAAAAGTATGTATTGCTATATATTTAACTTTGGATCAATTTTATGCTATGGGACAAGGGAGACCATTGGTATTAACATTTGACGTATATAGGCCTATATTAGCCCATTGAAAAGTACCGTGTAATCGCTAGGGGCAAACATACTCCGAATTTGTCAGACATTAAATATTCTCAAACCGAAGTTTGGTTGTCGTTTACTTTTTGACTACTTGTGACTTTCCTGCCAGGCTGCCTTTTAGAAACACATATCTTTTTGAGCTATAGGCATATAAGCTGCCTACCTACCGAACTGCCAAATGTTTACTTCTGGATACTTATCAGCATCCTTGGAATTTCAACACACCTTCTCAGCGGAGAAAAATAGCTGAACATGCAACGACATCATGAAGTAAGTTAATATATTAATGCGTACATCGTGCATAAGCAAATCGGGCTCTAAAACGTGTACATCAGCAAATGATTACGTGGTTTTGTCGTCTAGTGCCATACGGTGACGTCATTCGGAAGCAGACCTGTAGCCAGAGAAGTTACAGCAGCAGGAAATCCACCGAGTGCCTGAGACACGAATGAGCCGCGAAGCGGCCATGGGAGACGATTGGGGAACATGGAGAATTTTTTGAAAATGTCATATGAAATTTTGAAATTTGGTGACTCTACCAACGTAAATCACAGACATTAAAATGGCTGTAATTAAGTCCTTTTCAGAAACAGAATCAGCAACCTCCTGTCCTCCTGTCAGAATATTATATCTTAACAAAAAAGTTACCCAAATATCTCATTTTGAATTGCCTATTATTCTTTATCTGCAAATCATAGCTTTAAAGCTTAATTCAAATTTTCTCTACCATAAACAAGATAATTCTCTTTCAGGCTAATGCAGCTTTGTCTTGGAGAAGCGGTAGACAAATGATTCTTTTCTTTCTCTTTTTTAATTGGAGGAGTGGCTAAAAGTAAACTTAGTCGGGAGCGATTTAACTCTCCGTCACAAAATAGTTGGTCCTTAAATCTGCAAACCAGAGTCTGCAAAAACGCAGCTATTCACCCCCTCATGAACATATTACTGTACTCAATATTAGGCAAAGTAGGTACTAAGGACCCAAAGACTTCCGAGTACCGGGTGGTAGGCAAGCAAGGGTCCGAAGTCGGTAGATAAATTACACGACGGTGGCTTTTCATAAGCCCCCTCAACTTCCAAAATCTCCCCAAGAAAGACATTGAGGAGGGCAAAAAACCCAAAATAATCCACTTAAATGCTTCAAAGAGTGCTGTTTCTATAGCATCCTTTGAAAAGGGCCCCTTCAAACAAAAATAAAACATGAAGCCTGGTCCGTCCGACCGTTGTAGAAAGACAGGCCCCAAAAGATAATGGTACCTAGGGGCCCATAGGGTGCAGTATTTTGAATGAGTTGGCCGGAATGACCGCCATTGCTAGCACACAAATTGAGATAGTCAAATACAGAAAAGTTGTGTTTGTGGGTTCGTGGCTGACTAAAATTGAAAAACAAGTGTAGCTGAAATTTTCCCAAACTCCAAAATGAGGTTAAGAATGATTTGAAAAGTTTTTAGTGACTGCACACAGCTGTGGATTATGGCTGGTGGTGAATGGAATTTATTAACAGATCACTTGATGACAAGGGTTGAATATTTCGTTCCAATCCGATTCATTATGGTAATTTAACAAACAGTTTTAAATATAAGTTCGTTTACTTGTCTGGTGCAGCAGTGCGTTTGTCAAGTTATAATGACCGTGACGCCTCCGCGCTAAAAGCCAAGCAATTTGTATAGGGTAAACTGAGACCGTTGAAGGTCGGAGGGGGAGGGGGCATTCTGGGAGATAACCCTGTATCCTCCGTACTGTGGAAGAGCCACTTCATTGTTAATTCGCCCAATTCTTCTGGGATCATACGCTAACACTTTCTCCTATTCTGAATTTGTTCATCTGTGAAATTACTGTACATCCTATGAAGGAGGATGGGACATGGTTTTGCACAACAATGGTTTGGCAAATAAACTCTAACTCAAAACTAAATTTTGCCTACTTTATTTTGAAAGAAAGGAGACTACTAGAATATGCTACCATTCATCTGGAACCTCACAATTAGTCGTTTTTGCGTATGTTTACATTTCAATCAGAGATGAAACTTAAAGCTAAACTGATTACCATGATGGTGAACCCATCTGCTGAGATAAAGTCAAAACCGTATTTGCATATCACACAACACAAACACAAAGGTCAATACATTACTTTCAAGATTCTTTAATATATCTGTATAATCCCATATTCATTTCTACAAAACTCAAAGTTATGACACAAATTGAACGTATCTCTCAGCAATACTATAATTACAACATAGTGCGAAGTAATCTTCTCCATACACCCCCCCCCCCCGTAAAATGTTTTCAGGATAAACTCGTTGGGTAACAATTTTAGCGAGAATTGAACTTTTGTGGTCGTCAGATGTTACTGTAGTAAAGTCAAAATGCAGGTTTTTTGTGTCCCTGCAAATATGGCAGCATTATACCACATACCATCATGAATCACCATTCAGGCTTTTGGGGTACATGTTTGGGACTCGAGGGTATAGGACCAAGGGCAAGGGGTGGCGTAAGGTAGGGAGGGGTAGTGGGCCAGGACCCTCCCGTTTGGGGAACCTCAGTGGGTATAATAAAGTATATGTAATCTTCGAAAACGACACGTATCACCGACGGTGTCCTTGAGATTGCTATCAAAGAGGGCAAATTCTTCCAAAGAAAACCATGCACCAAATTTTCCAATTTTGTTTTATAACAACTGCAAAGTTACGAATATCCTTGGAAAATGCCAAACATTTTCTAATGTGCTTGATATAAACCTCAAATTTTAATTTTCGTCATTTAAAACCAAAACTTTTCAAATTGTCTTCAAGAAAAACCCGAAATTTTTGGCCCGAAACGCGATGAATATTTGCGCTGGCCATCCTTCAGGCAACCCGTTGCCTCTGTCGGGGCTCAGGGTGCTGCCCCCAGCTACCTCTGTCAGTGTTGACGAGTACATATTGAAAACGTCACTTCGTTGTTACTCCTGATTGAAGTAACTTTAAGCGGCGGTCACACTACAACGAATTCGGACCTGATTCCGATCCAATTTTTGTGAGTTTTTATTAAAATCTTCTCCATTATGGGTCGGAAAGAACATAAAATTTGCCATCCTGTGTAATTATATGATTTCTATTGCAGGACTACGAAAATTAAATTTATACGAATTATTTCGTGACGTCACATCGACAGACAGCTTTTATCGGACTACGCGTGTCCGATAAAAGCTGTTTGTCGGTGTGACGTCACGAAAAAAATCAGTTAACATTTTTTTTTTCATAGACCTCTGATGCCAATCATATATTTACACTGGTTGGCAAATTTTGGGCTCTTTCTGACCAGAGATGGAGAAGATTTTAATAAAAACTCACAAAAACTGGATCTTAATCCGATCCGAATTCGTTGTAGTGTGACCGCGGCTTAAGCTGTGTTTACTGGGCGCGCGGATCGCGGAACGCGGAACCGGTGAGATGGAACGCGGAACGCGGAACACGGAAACGATCCGTGTGTCCAATAAACACCCCACGCGGATTGCTTAGTGAAGCAAACCAAACGGTCGTTTAACTAGCCGACATTCTACTGACTGAAAAATATGGCGCCTGTGTTGTCCAAGTTCGCTAAAGCACGCTGTGCTCGAATTCACGGAGATATAGTCATCGCGGCAGGAGCATATCACACGTTGTTGATCTTCTGTGAGTCCATATGACTGTTATCTTTTGGATCATAGATGAATGATCGCTCTCTTACTAGTTCAACAAACCGCTTCACGGTGCAATCGCTTAGTTTTTTCCCTCTTGGCATCTTGATCAGATGGTACGTTATCGGTGTCGGAACAGGGCCCTGAAAATGTGGCGAAATCCTACTGGAAGCTACGCCAATCCACGTGCGGAACGCGGAAAGAATTCGACATGGAGGATTCGTTCCGCGTTCCGCGATCCGCGGGGTCAACAAACAGCTTCATTGAAATACACACAAAGAATTCTTTCCGAGATCCGCGTGTGTCTTCTCCGCGTTCCGCATTCCGCGATCCGCGCGCCCAGTAAACACGGCTTTAAGCTGTTTAATGGGGCGGAATCGAGGGTGAGCTAAGGGGTACAGCAGACGCAATGGGGCTGCCCGGCCGAGTAAAAATTAAGAGAGGGCGCTTTCATATGGTTCCTACCAGTTGCGCGAAACGTAATCGCGACGGCGAAGTTTGTAAACAAAACATCGCTTATTACGTCTAGGCCTACGTACTCTCTCATAAGTTGCTGTTGAAGCTGAATGTTAAAGAGCTCCCCGGTTTAAGTACGCCGCAAAGCATTGTACCTGGGCAGTACCCAAAGGTAAACAAGGGATAATCAGTGTTAACATACCCAGAAGAAAAGAAGACTACATCCCTAATATGGACCTAGTATCAGTAGCGGCCTGCGCAATTTTTTTCCCACGAGGTTATGGGCAAATCATGCCAATGGACCAATCAGCTTCTTGGAAATAGGCCACACCCCTAATTCCAAAATGACAGCTTTTGAACCATTTTTTTGTAATTCTGACGCCAGATTATGAACCTTAAAGATAACCCCAACCATGATTTAGAAACAAATTTGAAAAAATTTTGAAAATCAGATTTGCCCATAACCTTGTGGGGAAAAAAATTGGGCTAGCGGCCTAGTAGCCAACTCACTGCAGCAAGAGTCAAAGATCGGTCGCTCGGCCATAGCCCGGTAGTTGTACTAAGAAGCATCGTTCCTCAATAAATTCCACTTACATGGAACATTTTTCTCTTCTTCCAGTACTTTTGAATATGAACGCACAGTGACTGGTTTGAAGTTCACCTACTGATTGGTCTGTTTCTATGGTATCTTCACTAGCGCACTTCATAATACATGCATTTAAATTCTTACGCGCTAACAACGGAAAAGCAAACAAAGCGTTCGTTTTCCAAGAGCGCAGTATTGTGAGTCAATTATTCCGGAAAATCCCCAAGAAATGTATTACGCGCGTATAGAACGCGTTTTTAATGTGCACACACGTCAACTCTTTTAACAATGGAATTTTCTGTAAAGCGTCCTTAGTTTTGTACGCAGATCACATAACAGAACAACGCACATATCAAATCCACACTTCCGCCCCGAGTCAGCAGAGGCAGCGCGTCTTACAGTGTAGGTATAGGAGTTTAATGGTATCTATGCACCAAATCCTTACGTTTTGTTCCGTTTTGTATCACATTCGCGTCTCGAGACTTGCATGTCATGCATAATATAACTTTTTTTTACAGGATATACTGTCCGGATTGGGTGATCTATGTTTGTAATATCTTTGTAGAAACTAGGGTTCCTATATGGTATATCGTATAAAGGGACTCTAGTAGGAACCATATGAGAGCGCCCTCTGTCGGTAAGACGAAAACGACGGGCAGCCCCATTGTCGGACTAGCTCCACGCTTTTACCACCTGATACTTGATGTCATGCATCCCCACGGGACCTGGGGATAGTAGTTACTCCTGCCTCCAGGTGACATTCTACATGAAAATCGGTGTGACATGTGTAGTAACCGTCCACACAGGTTTGACTTGCCAACCGTACTGCATCTCGCGACCCCCCCCCCCCCTCCCATGCGCTTTCTTCGAAGTGATGATCGTCAAGCGTTTTAAGGTACCATACCGTACATTCGTCCATCACTGTAGGGTAACGACCTGCAAGAGTTGTTAAGGACGGCATCCCCTACAAACTTTCGACTCTTCCTTACTGTTGAGGAAAAGCTCAATGGGTAATGGGCTCGTCCCCATACCTTTTGGCCAGTGAAAATTTTCTAAAGATCCTCCCTTAGCATGCATACTGTGTAAACACATACTGCACATAATATGTAGAGTTAAAGACAGACAATCATCACCCCAAAGTATATTTTTAGTGTAGGGGTATCAAAATTCTCAGTTGGTGACTGCTCTTTGATTGACATTAAAGTTTGAAAATTCGAAAGATGCAGAGTAGCTCACATTCCGCACAAGGCAGGGAGAGTGCTTTTATTACATTTTATAGCCTTGTATGCTCACCAGGACATGGCCTTAAGCAATAAAACAGGTTTATTCCTACACAAGGAGGATCTTCATACAGTTATGGGAGGACCTAGAAGTTGAACAGTTAGGAGAACTGGAACTGCCTGGAATGATGAAAATTCCCTTTTAAGTATGACCCAAATAAACGCAAAGTTTAATACGGCGATGCTACAAGATGCTAAATGAACGCAAGCTTTCGAATCAGGGTGGCCCGAAATGAGAACTGCTGCCCTCATTCAGGCATAAAACATACTCGTCGGGAAAATAAGCTATTGTTCGGGCAACTCGTTATTAGAAAAGCACTCCACTTTCAGGTATAACGGCTCAGCCCCTCCCTCAACATAGGTGTGTAGGGCAAGAGCCCTGGGCTCAGGTCCAAAAATTGTCGTTTGCAGGGCAAAATCCATTTCATGATCATTTATCAACTATGGGAAACATCAGGGCAAATATTTTCCATCCCCTTGGAAAAGTCTTCCTGTGCGCCTATGACCCCGATTAAAGTATTGTCCAGAAGACTTGCACACAAGAATACTGATAAGATTTCAAACAGGGCGTTTGATGTGCACAAGTGAACGAAGAAAGTTAGTATTAAAACGATTAACTCCTCACACTATGACAAATGAACTATTTCGACGTCGTCACTTTCAACAAGTTGATAATTGTGTCTTCACCTCTATGATACATATTTGCAGCGAGCGTGGAAAGAGGGCGACATGCTAAATTAATACTTGCAATCCACAAATTAGTGTAACATCACCGCTCACATATTTAGACTAAAACCCAAGACAATATAGTAGCCTACGTAATAGTTCGAAACTAACTTTTTTTCTATAGCCACGATTACTTATACCAAATCATGAAAGAGTAGGCTGACATTTTTTGTGTGCGTGCCATTAAGTCATAAATTTGAGAAAGATATTTTGTTGCAAGAAGTGCCAGTAACATAACGGGTGCAATAATAGTGAATACAAAACTGTATAAATGAAAAAAAAAATAAATTCAGTTTTCCCGATACTTCCGAAATAAAATTGCCAACTTTGTCTCACACTTGTCCGAACCAATCCATATTATTTATGAGATACGCAGTAAACTAATAGACCTAATTATGCGTATTATGTCACAGAGCAGAAAGTGTTCCCTCGTTTGGAGCAACAGCGCCTTCCATTGCAAGTTACACCAACAAATTCAGAAAATTGATTTGTCAACCAATCGCATACGCTCGTAAGTCTATTACATGCGTGTGCGAAATCTACGCCGTTCCGCGTACACGTATTCTTCATTGTTTGCAACCCCCAAAATGACGTCGCGTGACGTCAATGCATAAGGTCTCTATCTAAAGTGGGTATGACACGGCCAAAGTACGTTTCTCAGCAAATATTCTTTGGGTGCAGCTTGAAATGAAGCGAATGTTTTCCCGACTAAACTAAGTCCATAAACACAGTAAATGGACCTTGTGAATTCCTAATTACAGGCCAGACTCAGCCCATCTGAAATCCGAAAGCGAAAAAGCGTATGTGAGCACGTCTCAAGATGGTGACGTCACTGGAGGCACGGTAAGTAACCACCGACCTACATTTAGATAGGTGTTAGTAACATTGTACCAGGCAGCTTCGAATAATGTGCATGCTAACGGGTGTTAGCGGGAACATGATTGCAAACACCTGTGCTACGATGCTACAGCAGCGCGCGTGACCAGTGACCACATTGTTAACTATGCGTCGTTGCGCGGTGACTGCTTACCATTCACAATAGACGTTATGCATTGACATCACACTGACGTCATTTTGGGTGAAAACAATGCAGCACACGTAAACGAACGGAGTGGATTTCACCGCACGTGTAGTGGACTTATACGCGCTTATACGAATGGTTGACAAATCAGCTGTCTGCATTTATTGGTGAACTTGCAATGATACGCGCTTTTCAACCATCTTCTTCCAAAGGAGGACGCACTTTTTTCTTTGTGACATCATATGCATAAGGTCCAGAGAAATCCTAAGCTTAGGATTTCTCTGATAAGGTAAGGTCTATAGCAACGTTACTGAACAGCTTACTGAGTAAAGACGCGCTTGTTATGGACTGTCCTTACATGTTCATAGCCTAATCTGTACAGCGCACCCGGAACGCGTCCTTTTTGCATAAAAACAAAGCTGTTTATTATATGCAGGGAAGCTAAAACACGGGCGCATATGCACGCGAACGTATTGGCTAATGATATGCTTCGAAGCCCCCAACACGGTCCGCGCTTTGCGCTCTGTATGTTGGGCGGGTATTGTGATGTAATCCTTTTCATGAAGTTGCTAAGATATGATAACTATACTAAGTGTTACATTACTTCCACTTCTAGATGCGCGTCCTTAAAGAGGGCATGACACGGCCAAAATAACTTTTGTGTCAGTATTGCAAGATTGAATACAGTATTCTATAAATATAATCTCACACACAGTTAAACCTGTACCATTCGTCAGAAATGAAATTTCCAGAATATCAGCCATGAAATATCACGTCTTCATCATCAGAGTTCGAACTGTTGTTAAAAAATGAATAAAAGGGCCTAGCAAATTGCATGAAACTCTAAGGTTATTAACATCGCTTAATTTTGTTGTGAAAGGTCGCCAAAGGTTTTTAGCTTCTTGTACTGGTTGCTTTCAATGCAAAGAAACTTGTTTATGGCAACTTTGACATAAACAAACCGGTATACAGCTTACTCTATTCCATTGTAAGTTTGTTGTCTTTCTATGTTGATAGTGACCTTAGCTAATTGCCTTGTTTTTAATCCAACCCATGCGAGGAAGCTTTATTGTTTTATTTAAAGATATTGCTGTTTGCCCTAGGCTCTGCATGTATGGATATAGAACTATCACGGTCGTGATAAAAATTGGTTAGGCCTATACCACTATACAGTTGAATCCATGGTTGACCTATCTCTACATAACAAGACAAAACGTCACTGAACCGTTTCATAGCCAGTGTGCGGGGTTATCTTCTTTGTACCTGATTATTCACGCTTCCTTGAACATAAATTAAAGAGTTTATGCCTACCTTTTTAGTCACCAGCGCACTGAGCTTCAAGCGACGATCTTATACTTAGGAACTGCGTAAACGAGCCACAAATGGCGGACAAACGTGTGTCAGGACTGGGATGGAGAGTTTATCCGATATTTATAATTTTTTTGCTTGGCGCCAGTGCTAAGTATGACAAAGAATGCGGTAAGTCATAATTTAGGCCTATTAAGCCACTAACCTCGTTCCTCTTATAATCCGACAGTCTGTTATACATGAAAATATTAAAGTTGATGCCAGTATTATAGTAAACGATTTGCCTGACGATTGTGTCATTAACCAACGAAGTGGTACACCTTTGTAGCCATTTGGGGGTGCCGATACACTAACACAGACTTCTGTGCAGTTCTGTCTGCAATACCAAGTTTCATTATTCCTTCTTTGAAGGAAATATTGAGAAATACTTCTTTTGCCGACACTACACAATACATTCTGACGTACGCAGTCTACTATCCAATATAGGTGTATTTGATCGCTTCACTAGACCCTTGACATAACTAGTGTGAAGCAGACTCTAATTAAAATAAAAGGTTGATCCCTCTTCAGTCCGTCAATTTTGCTTCTTCCAAGGTGGTTATGATTTAGGCAGGCATTAGTTAGCCTGCGTCGCTGGCTATATGGTCTCTCCTTTTGCGAGTGCTGGTGAACATATGATTCTGAGCAAAATTCTTAATCGTCACTTGTGAGGTCACCCGGAGGTTTCATGGTAATGTCCCATTCAGTAACAGGCCGGAACCTTCTCTTTGGACCCTCGTCTATGCGTTGCCACTTGACGCTGTCAAAACCCTAGAATTGATCTGCATGTAGAGCGCAAGTAAGGCTCGCTCTCCCTTTCGGCATATGTCTACTTTTGGTGCTAGAAAATATCCAGATCCATTTATAATGACATTTTAGGAATATTGCAGTTTGAGGAAGAAAGGTCCTTGGCAAATTTCCTCATTCCACCAACGTTTTGAGTAACAATTTACGGTTAAGTAAAGTAACCTCTCCTCATAACCTCACTGAAGGCAGAGAACCCAGGCAGGCTGTTACCGAAATTGCCGAGATTGACTCTGTTACAGGGTAAGGTTTTGGCCCTTACTAGTAGCAGCTATGGGGAGTGATTAGTGATCAGTCGTATACGTAGCCATTCCACAGGTAAAGGCTGAAAAAGCACAGTTCCCCCACAGGTAAGGAGGGAACCTCGACGACACTCGTAGCATAAAGCATTTGACGGAATGCACTGTCCGGAGTTACCTTACGATCACTCCAAACTATAAACTGAGTATCGCAACGAGTAAACACAAGCAGGCTCTGAGTAACCTTTCTAGGCTGAACTTAAATTTGCGGCTCAAACTCACAGCGAGGCAGCCTTCCATGTTCACCTTTCCTCCCCCTCCAAACCGTGCCCGGACTAAGAATGGAGGCTTTAAAACATATAAATTGATCAGATGAAGACATTTCTACAAGTATTTAAAAGTCTGTGAATATGTAACTAAAACATCTGTTTACTAATCAATGATAGATAAAGATCCCTGGATGAAAATGTGCTGGAATTATTTGGATATCTTTTACCGTTCTCACGAGATATCTCTTTCAAAGTTTCACCATTTCTGAGATTTCTCATTAGCTATGCAAAATTGTGATGTAGAGCCTTGCAAAGGGTCTGCGTTTCTTTTGCCAATCCTTTATGAATTAATCTGGTAATTGCTTAACAGCTAGTTTCTAGGTTGTTGTCAAATGTGGGCATTTTCAAAGCTGCCAATAACTACTTCCAAAATAAACCACTCAGGGCATGACTGTCCTTAAATGAAGATTAAACAAACAAAGAATAACATAAGACACATCTCATGAGTGTCTCTTTCTACGCCACAAATTTGCATATGTACCTCATGTTCATTCATGACATAAGTGCAAAACAATTATTGTCTTATAAAATGGTCAATATTTGATGGATTTTGATAGGAACTGTATTTTGAATGCTTTTGACGTCAAATTGGCAGACAGGACATTTACTTATCCACAGACCTTTAAAGGCAATAGGCAGTCACCCCAATCAGAGTTAGTATGCCCCGTCACGGCTCTAGTTCATGAATGGCCTATTTTGATCATGTGACAATTTTTTTGTGAATTGTGAAATTCAAGGAGAATTTCTCCTTGCTTTACCTAGGCTATTGTTTGTAAAATTTATGTTCAAAATGTCTTCAGAGGTGCCAGCTGAGAGGTGCTTGTAATGCAATAAGAAGAGATTTGCAAGAATTTGCTGACTTTTCGAAGCAAATTTTTGGGCGACTGCCTATTACCTTCAAGGTTCCCAATTGGATATCGTAGAATTTGAATTTGATCATAAAAAGACATTTTGATATCTTATATGGAACAAGGGTCCTGGGTAGGACTTTAAACTGCATCCGGTTGTGGAGCTTGTTTGAGCGTGGGGATAATGAGGTTACCCTTTGCCACAACTGCCTCCGGGGCACCCTTGGGCAAGGTGCGCCTGTATTTGCCCAGTTCAGTTTGGGTTCCCGAAGAGAGTGGACGTTCCCGATCCCCTGCCGGGCTCGTTCGATCTCTTTGGGAAGTTTTGTTTTCGTTACGTGTAGATAGTTGTATATACTGTAAGTAAACTGTAAATGGTGATTTTAATGTAATAAGTGGACCCCCCATGTCCCCCTGCGCTGTGGTTGCCTTGGGGCGTGTTGTTGCCTTTGGGCGTGTGTTGTTTTGAGATTGTGTTGTTGGGTCGTTGGTGGTGGGTGTGGTGGTGGTTTCTGTTGGTGGTAACAGACTCCAAGAAGCCGTACCGGAGCTGGAGTGTCCTCGCTGGTCGAGGGATTCGGTCTGGTGTTCTGGGCGATTTTGGTGGTTTGTGTTGTTGGTGTTCGGTTTTTTTGGTTGTTGGCCATATGTAGTGATCCTTTCGCCGGTCTGGCCGTGTCCGTTTTTAGCACGTAAAAAGCACCCCTCCCCCCTATATGGAACAAGGGAAACCTTGGAATCTTGAAGTACAATGTAAAGAGAATAAAATTTCTCCATAGCTTCATAGGGAACTGAGATTTTTGAGTGGAGGAGTGGAAATGAGTGGGTGGCGAAATATCATTGAAGGTGGCAATAGAACACGCCTCCCGAGAACGTAGGGTGCCGGGCCAGGGCTCTTTGTGGGGTATATGGACAATATTCCGGTGTGATCCAAAAGGAGGAGCCCCAAGAATCTCTGGGCTGTTTACAAAATTGTGGGCACCAAAATGAAGCACTTACCTATCTTCAAATGCTATTAAATAAGCATCGAATCAGGCGTCATCTTAAATCCAGAATTTAACCAAATTCTGATATTTAAGATTTGATGATGGAGGTGTTTGAGTGGATGATAGGGGTTTGAAAAAAATAATATTACTCAAGCTTTATATATGTACCTGTTACGTGACCAAAAATACCATTCTTAAGACTTTCCAGAAATTTATTTATTAGTGCCTTCCTTACGGTTTCATGTACCTCCTTTTTTAAGGCCTCCAAACTTGTAAAAGGGAAGAGCGTGAGCCCCTGCCCGTTCCTTTCCATGATTCTTGATTCTTCAACAAACAGGTTAATGGTTAAGTGAAATCATTTCAGAGACAATTGATAGTCCTGTCCAGGGGTGGTGCCAGGCGGGAGGCAAGGAGCATGCACCCCGTCTGGGAAAGCTGCCCCCTGTCGGGGAGATTTTCCAGTTTCGTCGAAGAGCTCTAATGGATACGATAAGGCATTTAATTTCCAATGGCGACCAGTCTCCCCGACGGTTACTTGATTTTGTTCTCATGGAGGTCAGACTCTTCAATGAAAACCCAAATCTTGTTTTCCAAGTGAACTTTTTTTTAACTGGAACCCTCAAACTGTTCGAATTTCTTCAATTAAATTCTAAACTTTGTTTCGCGCTTCACGCACCAGAATTTGCTTTCGTCATCCGTTTGGTAACTCATTATTTTTGACTGGCTTTGGTTTGCGCCTCCGCCCCCGCTCGAAGACTGGCTTTATACAATTTATTTTTATACCCCAAACTTGTCTCCTTTATCTAAAGACGAAGAGCCACGAGATGATTACGATGAAATCAAGACACCGGAGGCACGTTTGTTGGAGAGGTTACTTGATACGTATGGTCCAACATCACCACGGCCAATACTAGACGTGAATGAAACGATGTATGTGGGCTTAGAAGTGAAACCAATATCTCTCATCAGCTTTGTAAGTGACATTTTCGGTATTTTAATGCAATGGCCGATATCGGAACATGATGTATTGACTGTACCAAACAAATTTTTTACAAAACTTACCATTTTATTATGTAATTGGAGTTTATCATGAATTCTACCACCTCTAGCCACCCGTTATTGAGGATCCTGCATTCTGGTCGGTTAAACACTGACCTGTTATTCCACAACAAACGGTCAGTAAACGTAAAAACTGATAAAATGAAGTTTTTCACACATTTTCGGTGGTAGAATAGGAATAAACCACATTTGTTGGACTATTATTGTCTCATAAACCGTCTTAACACCAAATTTGGAAAAATAACGGACTCAGCTTTGCCTCGTCCTTAATTTTGCCAAATTTGGAGTCTCGACGGTTTGTTCACCAATGATAGTCCGCCAAACGCGATTTATTCCTTAAATGAACACTATCGCTTAAGAGAAGACCGTTAAAATGCAAAGAAATCTGAAATATATTTCTGTTGAAGAAGTTAGTGTCAATCGAGTGTGTCTTCGAGTTTACTACTACTACGCCTGAAATGTCCCGTGCGGGATACCCCCCCCCCCCAAAAAAAAAAAAAATCTGGCCCGGACAATTCGTACCCATTACATTAACCCCTCAGGCAAATTCCCCTACCATAAAATCTGGGATTGGCGTGGGCGAGAATTTCCCGCTGGGAAGTTGTTCAGAGTGGAGGGGAAGGGAGCGTTATCCGAGGGCGAATCGTTCACTGGAGAATTGTCTGGGTGGGAATTGGTCCCGTTGAGGGGGGATGCTGTCCGAGAACTGAACTGTGAACACATGAGCAAACTTCAAATGTGACTCTTGACCACTTTTAGATAGGTCAATTCGTCATGGCTTTTACTTCACCAGTGGGATACATGTGTTACTCCCGGAGTGGTGGGGTTGGAAAGCGGATAGATGTATATTGGATGAACGTTTGGATGGAGCTTTTAGAGGCGAGAAGAGGGAATGGGAGTGCAATATTAAAAAAAACTTAAAACATTGTCTCCTTATTTTAATGAAAGATAGAGAAGAAACAATTGTTTTTAAATGGTTCCTTTCCTTCTGTATGTTTCTATTTTTTTTAGTTTTTAAATAATATGTATAGTTGTTTAATAATTGATTTTATTTTGCTTTGTATTTGCTTTGAATACAGCAAACCGTGTAGAGTCAAAGTCAAATCGTAACATTTAAAGAGAGGGACGACCTATTTTTAGGCACCTGTCACATGAAAAGAAGAAGTGAATATTTAGACAGGCTTTAAATCAAAGGCACGGGTTTATTCAATAGCATGTAAAACATGCAAACAATTACTCCAACTTTCCAAAAATCTGCATTTACTACAATTTACAATTTTCATGTTTTTCTCTTTTCAGGAGGAACAAAGTCAATTAATTACCCTGAAGAGCGACATGCTTGTAGTAAGTTTAATCTCATGAGTGACCTATAGATAGGAATAGGATTGGAAGACTGTGGGATTGGCTTTGGAATACAGTTACCCAAAATTTTGTCCAAGAACATATACCTATATGTCGTAAAATTTTTATAGTACTAGGTTTGAATGATGAGGTACACTGTAAAAATATTTTTACCTGCACGAAAAAAAAAGTAAAGATATGCAAACGAAAAATAAACAAAATGTTGTCAATTTGTAGGGGAGCTGGGAGGGACGGGAGAGAAGACAAATTTTGACACAAAACAGCAAATGCGTTTTACATTTTTTTCCATTTCTGTTATCGTCTAACCCGTGATGTTTCAGATTAAGGTGAATACCGTACTATTTTAGGCCAGTGTCATTTGCATCTCAGTAAGTATCTTCATTGAGTTTGCGAAAGGGGCATCGTTCACGCTTAAATTTCTTTCCTTTTAGACGTGGGTAGACGAACAACTGGTCTGGGATCCAGCTGACCACGACGGAGTGGAGACAGTTGATATTTCCGTAGAAGAGATCTGGACGCCAGATCTAACAGTTCCAGAAAGGTAACCTTAATTCTAAAATTTAGTCTTGTAAATTAAAAGATAGGATCATTTCGCATGGAGGAAATCACCAGGGATGGGTAGGCTATGTGCACCCTCACTTTTTAGAAATGCTTCATTAACCTTTAACATTTTCCTGCAGTAAAATTTAATCCCAGGGCTTGTTTTAACAGTTTCCACAAGGATGTGGGCCACTGCTACTTCATCTGCAAACGGTGGGTACAGACGGGGATTGAAGAGAGAGAGGGGGTGGTCTCCATTTCGAGCCTTTATTGAGTGAATATTTTCCAAAAAGGTGTTCACGTATTGTAGACACAAAACTGTCTTCATGGCAAAAAAAAAACAAACTATGAGCTGTTTTGCATAACATGTTTTACAAAGGGGACTTGTATTGTCAAGTCACCCTATAACAGTGAGGAACGGATCACAATTTTGATATAAGGTGCCATGGCTTTCGAACAAACAAAGAGAAACAAAGACGGTAATTTGAGCAGTACAAGAATGACATCACAAGTTATTGCGTAATCCACCATTTTAAATTGCATGAGAAATTAACTTCAACGTTTTATATCTCAGCTCAGAAACATCCTGTGAAGATGAGAGTTTGACCATTTGGATATTTTATTTTGCAAGCTTTGTAACATGTAGTTTTGAAATTTTAGACTTTAGGTACACTTTATTGCTAATCTTTCGGCTAATTTCACACTTACCCTCCTGCAGCACAGGCGAAAGCTTTGAGGTCCACAATAATATGATTGCTACGGTAGACTACATGGGGAACGTGGCATGGTACAGCGTCGCTGTTACGGAGACTTTCTGCAAGCTTCTCGTTCGTTACTTCCCGTTCGATGTCCAGCACTGTAACATCACGTATATATCCTGGCTTTATGAACGGAAGAGGGTACGTTAGAATTTAGAAAGTTTCTTATTTTTCTGGTTTTGTAGAACAGAATCTCATTAATCCGGTTAGAATTGAGACCAGTAAAGTGTCACATCGGGCCCGTAAGATGCAAGTCCCGTGGGCGTTCAGTTTTTGGATGGACAGTATAAATTGAGAAAGTCGGGCCAGTAACTTTTTTGCCTCGTTAATTAGTTCTATTTTCAATGACCCTAGTGACAAGTAAAAAGCGGAATCCTACATCGAATTCCTGGTATATATGGTGTTAATCATTGTAAAATATTTACGGTAAAGATCATAAGAGATTTTTGTTGCATTCACCTCCTGTTTTGGTCGTTGGGGACTTTTGAACGAAAAGGAAACTAAAGGTCTATAATTCAATCAAATCAAACGCAAACGTAATATTCATCGATTGCTTTACTCATTGTGAGTGGAACAAGGTCAAGAGTTAACAAATTCCCAGAGATCCTAGTAATGTACCTGGAACTGCGGCTAAATTATTTGTGAGAAGGGGAACAAAATATGTCATCCAGGGATCATGGGGCACATCAAAGGATATTTTTGTACCTTATAGCGCTAAAAATATACTTAGCAGGTAAGGTTGCACTTTTGCAAATGGTTACATGCAAAGAAACTTCTAATTTGCCAGTTTGTATTTGAAACACAGGTTGTCGTTTTGGCATGATTTTCGAAGCAGGGCTCAAGCAGAATATGCTGACCTCATAGCTAGATAAGATGGGTGGGTGTAGTTTCCTACACATTACGTGTGCAAAAATTGTGGGTTTTAGGAGAAGTGATGAAACAACCCAGCTTCGTCACGCATTAAACTTTAAACGATTGTACGGGTATTTCCTTTGACCGTAAGCCCTTACTACATTTTTACAAGGAAAAAAGTAAATCCACAACTATTTTTGGTCGAAGTGAACCATTCAAGAGTGAGGGGAAGGGAGAGGGGAACTGAGCGTCTCACGTAGCCGTCTAGGAAGGGGTTCCAGAGGAGGAGTTCTAACTTCAACTTTGAAAAATTCTTTGAACATTCGAGCGTCCTTAGACGCAATCTCATGAGACAGTGTAGTTTTTGGAGTAAACTTATTGACAAAGTTCGATATATTATTAGTAAAGTTCGATATATTTCCCACGGGGAACAAACAAGAGACTTTGTCCTTGAAAATTAGGGTGTGGATTCATACTTAAGCTCCCCTCACGCACATATTTTTGAATGGGGGGGGGGGGGGCTTATCACCTAGTCTTGGTTCCCCTCGTCTCCTACTCCTGTGTGAATACTCGTAACTGGGGACGAGTATTTACAAATGACAACAACATTTACTCACATAAACCTTTATCTCACGTTTTGTTCTTTCAGTTGGAAATCAACTTCTCTCCTTTTGACTCCTACGAAAAGGTAATAGAAACTTTCGTTAAGAATGGAATGTGGCGTCTTTCTGAGATTAACATAGACGACTCGATATTGACATACTGCGGTGGTTGTGACGAGTATTCCTATGTAAGGTTCACTTTCGAGTTTGAACGAACAGAAGCCTCATTTTTTGCCCTAAATGTCATCTTGCCTTGTATCCTTCTATCTATGATGAACCTTCTAGTCTTCTTCCTTCCTCCGGAGTCTGGGGAGAAAGTTTCTTTCGTCATGACTAACGTGTTAACCCTCGTGCTGTTCCAGCAGCTTGTGGCAACAATGCTCCCGGCATCAGGGGACGATACACCCCTCCTAAGTAAGTATACAATTATCTTGTTAATTAAGGTCCGTATCAACCCTGTCGCCCAACTAGAATTGTTAGTATAAGCTCTCTGGGATAAGGTTAATGTTAGGGGGAGGGCTTGGCACTTTACCTTGAAAGTTGAATGCATATTCCCCTAAAAATAGCATAGGTATTTGGTGAAAATAGTAAATGTTCTGCTAGAATAAAATACGTATCATCCCCCAGCTCCCATTCAACCCCAGTTTCTATGGTTAGGAGATTTGATAATCTAGACTGATGCATAATGCTTTTTTCTTCATCTGAATGCCTTTATGAATTAAGAAAGGAAGACAACATAGCAGTGACATCATTGGGATCTGAATGTCTGAATGTGAGGTCGGAAGAGAAGAGGATGGGGAGTGAGGAAGGGGGAACTCTACTTATAAGTTAACTAGCTGCATGTAGTTTTTTTTTGGGGGGGGGGCGGGGGGGAGTAACTGCATGGGGACGTTGGAAAAGAGACTTCACCAGTGAGGGTGGGTAATACTAATGCTCCCATTTCCCTCCTGGGGTCGCCAGTGCAGAATGCGTGTTTGAGGTTACATTCTTCCATCCGTGAGAAGGCGGTAGTGGTTTGCACTATATTCGTAGTTGAAAGGAACATACGGTTGAATGGGCCGTAGGAGCCCGTCTATAGCTACAAAGGTACGTGGCCCACATGCATGAAAAAAAAAATATTTGTCAAACTTTAAATCTCCTATTCCAAGATCCAGGCATTTGCCTGCACGGGTTTGATTCGCCTTCAGCGGATGCGAGATCGCATTTCAAGTGGTACAATCTAATCTATCAAAATCCTACCTGCTTTGCGACATATTCTACAAATTATATTACCGCAAACTCTGTTAGGCCATGATCCGGTGTCCAACTTTTTAATTTATAGACAAACCTCTTTTTTCAAGAGGGTATTGTGTCTTCCAGTACCAACGTAGTAGTAAAAGGCACAGGATGGGGACAGCAGCTCCCCTCCACCATGGGGGGAAAGAATTTGCTATTTTCGGGCAAACTTGCTTATACTTTCAGGGGTAAAAGTTGTCCAGTACTCCCTCATCCCAGTTGAAAGTGTTCCTGTCAACCAAGTAGCCAAGGGGCCAGAGGGCGAACCCCAAGAAAAATCGTCGCCACCTAGAACATTCAAAATACCGTTGCCTTAATGCATTTTAGTATATCTTCCCCACCCCCTAAAAACATATTTCGACCCTCTGGAAACTACTACGCCTCCCTTCCTTACCTCGTCTGGCTATGGGCATGGTTCCTGTCAGCGTTGTAACGAGTCACTCAATTTTGCAGTCGAGTGGAGTCATTTGCTAGTTTCAGTGTGACTCGAGTCGAATCAGTGACTCTAATCATTGTATTATTTCTATGAGGAAAATTATAATACAATCGCTCCAGTCATTTCCCCGTTTTAAAAATCAGTGACTCGAGTCGTGACTCGTTACAACACTGGTTCCTTTATGAGCACTAGTAGTAGTATGTCCTTTTCTCAGTTACGGTTTGAAGATTGCATTTACTCTTCAATTTAGGTGGTGTCCACTCCTGCTCACTTAAGGTTATAAACTTGCTACGCCCTTAACCATGAAATGTTTAGTGTTTCACATTAAATTTCTAGAGTTCAAAAACATGTGAGTAATTTTTAGTTGAGATAATGTAGAAACGAGAAACAAATAACCTTTCCATTCCAAGTTTCACCCCATTTCACAAACTAAGATGTAACTTATCATAGAGAAAAAACATGATACATCAGTATTTCATTAAGCAACTGACACGAATCTTAAGTTCGTTTTTGTTTTGATGCAAATTCACAAAAACTCAAGAAATAATACCTTGAGAAGTTGAGGGGCAGTTAAAGGTTTGATAACTTCATTCCTGGACTCACAAACTAGGGGTATCTCTCAAGGGCATGGATCCATCTCCATAGATGGGGAGGGGGACTTTTCACCGTTTGCTAATCGCCGTCCTGGGGGACGGGTCTAAGGGGAAGGGTTTTCCCTTTTTTCATTCCCCCTTTGAAAAAAGGATATTGGAAGGTGCCAATATGGCAAATGGTGCCATATTTGGGCGCAATTTAGCTTTTAATATGTAGTGTCAATTCGTAATCTATGTTATATTATTGAAAAAGTGGTGGGGACTCTTTGGAGATGTTCCCTTCTTCCAAAAAGTGAGGGGGACGCCCCCTACATGATCCACGCCCATGGTCTCTGTTACTTAAGAAGATACTATGCGGCCTGCTGCTGTGGCTGATTTGGACTTCCTTTTCCTTTTATCATTTCAAGGTACTCACATAGTGACACTTATCTTCTTTGGTTGCATCGCTATCGTATGGACCGTATTTGTTACCAACCTATTCCACAAGACCACACCCTACCCTAAGTGGCTCTACAGTATTGTGACTTCATTTCGCTTCCTTTACCGCCGAACTCAGTTTGGCAAAGAAGAAGCCAAAGCTAGGAAGACGCTTCGGGAGTCACGTGATGCTTTAGACGGAGATGATAACGAAAACGAACTCAACGACATACAGCGAGACGATGATGGGACTGAGCAGCCCTCTGGACATCGTTGGTATCATTACCAGAACGCAAAACGGAAAATCCAGACATTTTCTTGCTTCAAATGCGGGAAAGATAATGCAACGATAGTGGAAGGAAAAAGGAGACGAAAAAAGCCGAGGATAAACTTTGATCCGCAGGATGTCCGGCTGTGGCAGGAAACGGCCAGTTTATTAGACAAGTTCATGGGATATGTTATGATTTTTGTAACGGTTATCATTTACATCGTGCTATTATCAAGCTTTGCAAGTCATGATCCTCATGGGTACCAGCTTGATAAACATTAAAGGGGAGGGTATCTTCGTTTTAACAATGCCCTCACACTAACATCCCTAACATTTGTAATTGGTAAGGCATTTTGATTGAAATGGAAAGAGCGCAAATGCAAACATTAGTTTCATATGTACGTAAGCTCCGTGATGTTTAAAGAGGGAATGCAGTCACCCGAATTTGAATTAGCATACCCCGTTATCCTAATTAATAAATGTCCCTTTTATCATGTGGCAGTATTTTGCACCTGAATTGTTAAATTCATGCAGAATAACAAGTTAGTTTACTAATATATAATATAATATAATATTAAATATTTTATATATAATATATAATATAATATTAAATATTTATGTCATGAAAGACACTTGTACGGGGCACACAAGACGGTTCATATTACCAAATTTTAAAGAGCAGTAAAACTAGAAGAACCATGGGCATCTCTGTCCTCTTCCGGGTCAGTTACGGACATAGCTCAGTGCTGAATAGTATTCAACTTTCAAAGCTTTATAGCGCTATACTGGAGCATGAATCGGTCTCGGGGTCCTGTTTTTACTTCAGTATAGAACAGGGTTCTCAAGTGTTTTTCGGCCGGGGACCATATTTTCCTGAATTTATGCTTTAACACTGTTGTAGTAGCCAGCCTGGAGGGAATCAGGGGTTTGAAAAAGGAACTCATTCTTTCGGGAAAGCCTACACATAAGAGCTCCGAAAGTGCCTGCACGGCAGGCAGTGGCAAGTCTAGGTCTTTTTATGGGAACAGATCTATCCTCAGCCCTGCCAAGGTTGGGGCTGAGGTGAGAAAATTTCATATTTCAAACGCCCTACAAAGCACTGTACAACGCAAGTTTGCCACCTTAGTTCGACCATTGTCGCCAGTAAGGGGAGAAAATTTGGCATTTTGGCATCTCTTAAAACACAAATCGTCATAAAAACTGTTCCTACCATGGTTGGGTCACCACTCCGAGGGAAATATTGGCATGCTAAACGCTCTAGATTGCTGAAAATCCCACTTTAAGCATTACCGATTACCTTGTAACTAGACGTACGCGACTGTTCTATGTGTGAATCACCAGTTGACCTATGAGAGCAACTGTGGCATCCAAATGCTCTAGATTGTACTTAGGAAATTGCTCGTAAAATTGTTCTGGCTCCTCGAATCTTACACAGGCCACATTAATGGACATCGCTGGCCGCAAATGGCCCTCGGTCCGCCACTTGAGAATCTAGGGCTCACACTTTTGCGTTTTTGTTTTGAAAAAAGGAAAATTTTGGCTTTTTAGTAGAGCAACTAAAAAAAAGCGATTTGAAAAAAAAATCGTTTTTTATGGAGGAAACTTTGAAAACTTGTGGTTTTTATAGAAGAATCTGCCTTACTTGAGAGCAACATCAAGTAAATCGTCGAGGCTACTCGATCATGTCGTTGGGGATTTTATCATACCCATTACGACTTAAGGCTCCCCGACAAACGTGGAAAATTTTCCCAAGGGGAGGGGGAAGCGCTCCCCTACGAGGGCATGACTACCCCTGCCCCCACCTGGCGCCAGCCCTGATTGACTTTTCAATTTGCTAATTTGGAGTGACTTTACGAGACTGTTCTTTCATGGGGGAGAGAAAGAGACTGCAACAAAAAGTTGAAACAGGGGACTATATAGCCTAGCCTTTTTCTAATGTGTCTACAGAATGCTTATTATCAAAGAGAACAATTTCTTAACCCATTTAATTTCATGTTTTTAATTGGGATGGGAAACAATAATACATTATGGGGAAGCGGAAAAATCTCTTCTCCCACCGACCGCTTACCATTTAATGGAAATGTATGTAACAATTTTTTTTGCGCTTTATTGGTAAAAGTATAAGGTTCGTTGCTTTAAAGGAAATTTCTTGTTACGAAAATGGCTTTCGTAATGCTTCAGAAATGACACACATTTCAGCAGCTCTTCCAAACTCTTTTTATCTATTATATCCAAGTCATTCTGTTCCTACTTGTCTTTCAGGGACATAAATCTCCTAGAGATTCAAAATTACAGGTAACTGAACATTATTGTAAATCTCGCATCAGTCAAAGTTTCCCTACCTGGATTATTTATTACATTATAATGATTCTACTACGCATGAGTTGCAATTGTCAAGATTGCTCTGTAATTTTTTATAACATTTCAAAGTCGTTTATACATCAGGGTTTTGGTTAAAATGATTATAAAGTTAATTAAAAATGAATTTTCATATAACTTTAGGCATGACTTAATAGACATGTCAAATATTTTCTTCGACGCCTGGAAATTTTAGTTAGCTTCAAGGAGAAGAAATTTCTGATAATGCAAAGTCATAATTAAGTCAAGAATAATTAATTGGCCTCCGGTGTACTCCCGTATATGATTGAAAACGAGAAGGTGATTAACAGTCTTACATTCACCGCGTGAATGTCGCAAAAACTTGTCGGAACTTCTCGATTGTGGCTGTAAGAAACAAACTAAAAGGCATTCGTCTTTTACTGAATGGTGAAAAGTTTATAACGAAAGTTCAGCTATAATGAAAGCCCTTTCGTAGTAATTCGAGCAAAGAGGGTATAATGCACAGCGAGTTAACTTTGACTCGTTCTCGATGAGAATGGAATCGAGAAGGCCATTATTATTTATTAGTGCTTAAATAGGAAAAGTGCAACGAAATTTTGTCTCTGCAGGTGTGCTCTGTGTATGACTGGAAATGAGAGGTTACCTTATAAACATTTCACTTCAGAGTTTTAGGCTAGAAACTTAAACATCCTGTAGAAAGATGCGTCTGAGGCCTTCACTTTTTGTGCAATTATTTAAATGGTAAAAGCTCAAAGACAACACAAGAAAAGAAAACGTACTGTAAATCGGATAAAGAGGTGATTATTTGCAACGTATTTGAGGTTATCTATTTTGCGTATGATTGTCGCAAGACAACAAAACATACTCTTTCTTAGAACACCTTTCCTCTTCCTGAACGTACTTTGAAATAAAAATGTGAAAAAAGAGGATTTTCAGGAAATGTTATTGTAAATATTTATATTTTGAAAAAACTTACATGGGTCTTTCACTCCCCCTTCAAAATATCCTTTTGTTCTTCTGTAAAAACGATGAACTTAGATGAATGATGTCCTGATATTTACTTGTTATGCTAAGATTGGTTTTGTCATTTACTATTGATGTACATCCCTTCCCATTTAAAAGTCAAAACAGGCAAATGGGAACTCGAGCAAGTCCCCGTTAATAAAAGTGAAGGGGAGGGCCCCTTTCCCTTCTATAGCAAGATCAAAGGGAGGGGTATCCACTCAGGCTGAGGCTGAGTTCCGAAATCCTAGCTGTACCAGCTTGTAGCCAGGAACCCAACTCAACGAGCCTTGTCATGTTTACTGGTGATGTATCCATTTGATCCTCTGAAACGATCATAAAAATATCTGACATTTAAAAAACTTCATATCAGAATAAAGTTTCTTTTTGTGATAAAATGCACTATAAAATGCTGAATAAATTGTACATGTCTTACATATGTATGCACTTTCCTTTTGTATAATTCTTAATTCTTTTTTTCTTCAAATTTTCCCCTAACCCCAGCAGTTTGAAAGGATTTAAGTATCCTTAAAATCTTTCTTTATACGGTGGCTGGACCAGGGTTTTGTGGTGAGGGGGAAATTGGAGAAGCCGAAGAAATTGTGGGGGTCAATAGCATGTTAGCTATGTAATTATACTACACTGGGGGGATCTTTGAGGATAAATGGTATGGTAGGAGGGGGAAACCCCCCTCTTGGTGCCACCGCTGGGAAAACAGTGGCGGCAAGATTTCAAAAGTGGGGGAGGTCCGAAAACTCAAGGTGGCAATATATTGTTGGTGCAGACTCATTGCCTCTGTAAACTGTATACCTTTTTACAGAAACTGATTTGGGGGAAGTGGGGGGGGGGAAGGCCATGATTAGGGGTAAGACCCCATATCCCCCTCTTGGTGGCGTCACTGCGTTTATACGATTTTGTGAACCATTTAGACTAAACACAATTAATGTTGTTAAAACGTATTTTGCTTTCCTTCCAGTATAATTGAGTAGGCTGGTAGCTAAAATGTCCACCACACGATGGAAAGTAAAATGACGTCTATATGACGTAGAAAAATACTACTATAACAGTTACTGAGGAACAAAAATTACATACAAATGAATACAAATTTTGATTTTACTCTCAATGAGGTTGAACGTGATAATGATGGAAATCTAGTTGTAATAATTAAGTTAGACATAGGTCACTGCGCTATAACAATAATTGCCTTATATGACCCCTTCTTTCTTTCATGATTCTGTGAAAGATATTATATAAATGTTCAATACGTTGCATTGCATTATAGTTGAGGATTGGAATATGGTTCCCAACCCAGAGTTAGATACGTGTAATTACTTGGCGATAATAATTTAGGCCCGTTCGCAGGGGGTTCAAGTGGTTCGTCAATGGGTTCGTTTTTTAAGTCTAGCCCCCTTTGATATCGAATTCCTTTGTGAACTAGGGGTGGTTCGTCACTACTTATGACTTATTCCTTCCTCTAGCAATGCAGAAACAGACATTGTTACAAATCAAACTCATTCCATATGAGTATTAGGATAACATAATAAGCATACTTCCGTCATTATTCCAACACTTCCATTTTCCGCGTGCTTTGAGTGCATGCAATATCATTCGTTCGATTACCTTCCATGTTCAAAACAAGGTTAGGCGCAGGGATACGCTTGTGCTTCAGAATAAGTTATTCTGCAGTCTAAGGCGTTTCCAATCTTTTCTTTTAGTCTTAGCTCAAACCATGATGAGGGCTGGGGTCAGGTTGGTCCAAGGTGGTCAGTAAGCCATAGTCACGGATGATACTGTAAAGTGTGTACCTCTCCTCCTGCGGACAGTCTCCCCGACAGTTTACCTGTACTTGCTATTAAGGAGTCCGTTTCGGCAAAGGAACTAAAAATTTGTTTGCGTTCTTCCTTTACCCTCATATTTTCCTAAATATTACAGAACAAGTCTCACCCTTACTATACATAACCCCCAATTACTTAGTTGCTATCGTATGTCTCGCGGTACGGTAAACGAGTTGGGATGTGGCCATTTGGTCGCCGTAGACAAGGTAGATACCTGCAGTGCATGCCGATCCAATATATAGGGTCAGCCCCGACAGTTGAATTCCTTTTCATGACTGCTGATTTTATCAAATAGGAACTACCAAATCATACCAAAATTTTTGTAAATGTTTCGAAAGCGATCAAAGTTTCCATGCGCTTTCCTCATGGCTATGCGTACAAACAGTACCGTCTGAAACGTATCATCATTCAACGGCAAGGGATGCCGAACTTATGCCGATTGTTTTAAGGTTAATGCGTGATTAAGGAGGAACAGAGCGTACGGTTGTACTTTTGGAAGATATATTTTATGATAATCGAAATATTCAGAGGATTAATTCACCATTGCCTGCTTGGTAAACAGATTTTGTTTGGAACTTGAAAAGGTCTGTGTAAACCGGTAAAAGGTCTGGATGCCATTTTTTAAAAGAAAACTTGTATTTTCAATTCAAAATTTCCGCGCACTTTGCGCGTATTGGTCACGGTTTACGCTCTATACATCCAAGGGCAATGATACATACATTGGAGTAGTTCTCTTGAAAAATTTTCCGAAATCGTGAGGTTTATCTTCAGCCCCCGAGAGCCGGGCATTAAGAGGGCAACACATACCAATCAAATATCAAATGCAGTAACGCGAGTAGCATGATTAACAAGAATTGAAGTATAAAATCTTGATCTACATTCTTTTCAAACAATATTTCCTTTGCGCGCTTCACGGGCACCAATTATCGGATCCACAGAGTTAATACATTGAGAAAACGAAGAAAAATTTTTTTAACTTGCTTATATATATATATATATTTATATATATATATATATATATATATATATATATATTTATATATATATATAGACCTATTCCATTATTCTTATTTTCCCCTTACTAAGTCTTAGTAGAAGGTGCAGGTTCTGAATTTTCGTTGTTCATGTCAGGATTCTGTCCCCATTTTGTGATCAACCCAGAGCTTCTCCACGGCCCCTATGAAAGTATAACCCATGACACTCAACAAAGGCCCGCCATAAGGCCCGTGCACCCCATGCCTTACGAAAGGCCTTCTAATTGCCAAACCCATCAGTACTCTGCCGATCATTTTCTACCAGGGTCTTTTAAACCTAAGTGTAAATCTCTAAAACATGGGATCTCCAAGTAAGACTTGTACTGCTGCATCATACAGGGCAAAAGAAGTGCCGTTTTGCAACTTGAAAGGCATTTTGGCAAAATTTTTCTCGGTATGTTACGCGCTAACTGGTGCTGCGCTCCGTTGACATATTTTCATGACTTTCCGTGTTTTTTTTTCAATCCACCCCTTCCCCTCAACTGACAAATTTCCTATAAAAGGACCTGCTTCCTACGCCTTTGGATGTGTAGATTGTTCACCTGCTTCAAGCTTATATGCACCTTTTCGCCGGTGGAGCAATCTGGGATGGTTTATGATATTCTCTGTGGTGCCAACAAAAAGCCAGCCATTTATTGTTGCCCTGCAGAAGAGATCCAACGCCCATAGATCCATTTCAACAAACTTCTCAACATGGCCCCGTAGACAAAAGTTAACGTCACGTGACACCGTCTAATCCGAACCCCCTCTTGGAAAATCCTGTGCAGGGGACCTGTATTCCGAAAGCACGTCATGCTCTTCTGAACGTAATGAATAACTACAATTTACTTGATGTGTGGCGTGTTTACCATCCTACCGAAAAGGATTTTACTTGGCGCCAAAAGACACCTGTTAAGAAGAGTCGTTTGGACTTTTTACTAGTGTCTTCGGCTCTACTAAATACTTTTGCAAATTCCTCAGTGGTCTGATCATTCTTTGATTGGACCATTTACAAGTTAAATAGTATATTACAGGGAAAGGCATCTGGAGAAGTTTAACAATTCGCTTTTAAAGGACGTTAATTACGTAGCCACTATTAAAGCCGTCATCGATGAAACTATTTCTGACTATGCTGTACCAACCATGATCAATGACATCTCACGATTGAAAAGTAAAGATAGGCCTATATCCAGTTAAATGTAAATGTACGATTTCCTATACAGCAATGTACAGTTCAAAGGACGCGCTCCTTCTGTTTTATCCATTTCTACATGATTGCAAAAGTGGTCATAGTACTCAAAATTCCCTCTTTAAATCTTTGTCTCCACCTCCATTTGTTTCCTTGTTAATATTTTCCGCAATTACTTGGGCCTGAGTTCTGACATTATTCGGTGGCTATACGCAACAGGCTTTTTAAATACATTTATGGGATTAGTAAGGAATTCAATTCATTTCAGTTCACTTTATTTCAATCAATGAACAAATGCACAATACATATAATAATGATGATAAGTATAGCAATAGATACAGGCAGTATAGTAATAATAAAATATTGTAGGAAAAATTTTATAAATGAAATACAGAGCAAAGATTAAGGAGTTTCCACGGAAAGTTCAAAGATTGAATTTGTGAGGAAGGAAAACCCTATTAAAATACGATACAAATGATAACAATCACAGGCAAAACTAAAATCAAAACTGAAAAACACCAAGTGCTCAACATGATACAACACCAATCACCTATCCCCCTAACCAGCTGTGACAGAACAACCCTCACCCCACACCCTACAAAACAGGCGAAAAAAGAGATAACTTTTAATTAGATATATTTGGAAATTAGCTTCATTTTGAGGTGGTTATTAAAGAAGGTATAGGAGGATTTCTCTTTTAAATTTTCATTGAGTGAATTCCAAATCTTCGGGCATGAGAAGCGAGCGGATGTAATAGTGGGAAGAGTTTAAACGCTTGAGAGGGAAATCGATATGGTCATTTCGTCTGGTGGTATAGCTATGAATAGAGTTACGGACTGTGAAAGGATAATCGAAACAGTTGGGAAGAAGCCTATTATTGTACTGATAAACGAAACAAGCGATTTGGAGTCTGTTGATGTCTGAGACTTTCAAGGTATTCAGAGAAGAAAAGATTAGGTTTCTTCTGGCGTTACTATTTGTATGGGCAATAAAACGAATAGCTCTTTTTTGAAGCAACATGAGCATTTTTAGACGTGATGCGTAATACGGAAAAAAAAATAATAGCTTTATAAATCGAAAGTAGTGTATTGCATGGAAGGCAAGATCTTAGTCTGTTTAATATCCCTACTCCTATGAATATCTTACTTGAAATGTAGTCAATATGAGGTTTCCGGCTTAAGTGTTTATCTATTAGAATTTCCAAAAACTTAGCATGTGAAGAAAATGGAATGAAATATCTTGACACTCTGGGGCACAATTTTACTACGAGAAGAAAACATCACATAGCAAGTCTTTTTAACATTAAGGAAAATCTTATTAACCTGAAACCACAGAGAAATATTTTTCAACTCGTGCTCAACCGTAGAAAAACTATTATGAAGATTATCATCAGAATTAAAAAAGATTTGCGTTATCAGCATAAGTAATCATTTTAAGCTCCTTGATAGAACGATGTAGATCATTAACATACATTAAAAACAGAAGAGGACCAAGAATGGAACCTTGGGGAATCCCACGCAGTACTTTCTTACACATTGATGAGTGGTTATTGTTACTGACAAATTGATAGCGATTACAAAGGTAATTACGTAACCAAGTATAAGGAAACTCCCCCCTCCCCCATACCGTAATTGCTTAGTTTACTTAATAGAATATCATGGTCTAAAGCGTCAAAAGCCTTAGATAGATCCAAGACTTATGTCCCTTTTCAAATGCATCAGTAAGTGATTGAAAAAGGTGACCTAGAACTTGAGAAGCTGATTTTCCAGGCAAAAAGCCAAATTGACTATCAAAACTAGTGTTGTTTTTATTTAAAAATTCTAGCATTCTAGTGAATATGATCTTTCCAAGGACTTTTGAGAAACATGAATGGACAGAGATAGGTCTATAATTTGAAATAACCTGAGGGTCTCCTGACTTAAAAGCGCGAATGACATGAGTAATTTTCATTTGGGATGACACGATCTCTTGGGATATAGCCAAGTAATATGACAAAGAGGCTTATTATTAAAGGTCGTGTGACATGAGAATAACATAGTTGGATATTTGATGTAAAAAGCATTAAATATCCAGATAATAGCCACATTTCCCATTAAAATCCATCAAACATTGATCATTTTACAGTTTCGTTCCTGTTTCACACTGGTATCATGAATAAACATGAGCTAAATATGCAAATATGGGACATCAAAAGATGGACATACCATATATTGCTCATGTTAGCCTTTGTTTTTTCAACCTTAATTTCAAGGACACTGGTAGCATTGTTATTTCCTGGGGAGTTTATTATGAAAGTTAAAATTCTTTCCTCCGGAAACGTTGATATCACTCAACAAACTGTAATCTATCTGATCAGTAATTAAGAGATAATTTATATAGGGTTAACAAAAGAAATTTTAACACTGTTCAACACTCCACATCGTTATTTTTGCGTAGGCAATGAGTTTCTTCTGAAACCATGAAACTTTGAAGATGTATATTTTGAGAACTGTAAGAGATATTGAAAAATTCCAACAGATCTTTCATTGGAGGACTTAATTCTTTAACTGACAAGTAAAACAGCTTTGTTTGGTGGCATGTCACACGATCTTTAAGTGTGGAACTCATTTCTACTCTTGGAAAAACATCGTCATAACCAGGTGCCGAAAAAGTGATGTGATAATTTTCATAATTTCTCCCTCCGAGGAGGGGTCTAGAAAAATTGAGAGTGAGGAGGCAGGAGGGAGATAGTAACGATGGTATGCATAAGCATCGTTAGCTGATGTAGAAATTTCAGACTGAAGTTGGGGGCCAATATTGATGAAAAGTCATTAAAGTGTAAAGAAATTAAATTTGGACCGGATATATGTACACCGTCAAGAGAGTTCTCATCACCAATGTTTGAAGTACCGCCTTTACCTAAGATGGTAATAATAAAATTCTAAGTTTCTTTCATATTCCCTCTAAATTACTTACATTCGTCATAGTAAAACTGTAAGGAAAGGGCAAAGAAGACAATAAAATAAAAATATCATTAAGTGATAGTTTAAAAAATCCTCCCTCTCACACTCCCTGCCTCTCTTCATCATTTGCTCAATCCGTTTTTCCGCTCTTTTCTCTCTCTCAAGCTCTGTCTGCCTCCGTCCTTTGTTAGTGGTCCTTCCTTTCACAACTCTCTGCTTCTAGTGCTCTTTCTGCCATTTGTTCCCTCCCTAATACTCTCCATTATCCTTTCCTCCTTCCCTCGCAAATTTACCCTGGTTCTATCCCTCCCTGTTCTGGCCTTACCGTTCTTCATTCTCGCAGGTTCCAGTAAACCAGTTCCATGTTTTTCACCACTCCTGGCCCTGTCTGCTTTAGTGCTCGTCCCTCCTTTTCCTCTCTTTTCAATATGAGTCCTCATTTCCTTCTATCCCTACTTCCCTCCCTCAGCGGGCAATGAACCCTTTTATTGTTATTTCTCGTTTACTCCTTTATTCTTTTTATCTCTCTTCCTGGTCTCTTCTCCTTTCTTCTTCCTCTCTTTCGCTTCTCTTTTTTCCGTTTTACACCTTCCTGATGTAAACTTTGTATTTTCTTTGAGGGACGATGGTAGACTATTTCCCCTGCCCCCCTCTAATCTACTGCTTGACAGTTGTGGCCTTTGTAAACAACAATCACCCCTGCTTTGCCGTGTAAATAAATCCTCCATTGAAAAAATCATGGTTCAAATCATGAGCGTAAACAGGTGTGGGAGGAGGAAATGTGTGTCCCTACTTTTGCTAGTTGAGGGAATTGTCCGCCTACTTTTTTTGCCCAGAATCCTACCAAATATGGTATGCACATTTTTGTTTTCATAGCATGCAATAGTAATTCATTGAAGTAACTCGAAAATGTGGAAACAACAGGAATTTAATGGACTGATGTCGTCGAAAACTGGTCTCGGATTACACATCATATCATCTGGTGATCAGACTTTTCCGGGGCCCTAAAGTGATCCCCGGATCCCTCTCTTCTAACGGCTTTGCGATTCGACCTTGAAGTTGTTATGATCAAGTCATATGCCCCCTCCCCTTACACACACTTGAAGAAGCTGTTGAAGCCGTTGATACAAGTGAACCTGTAAAGAGGAGCACTATTTTTCCTCGCCTATTGAAATGCATTAGTGGAGATGTTCCTTTTACTTTACCCATTGCATTTCCTCACATTACCAATTAAAGGGAAAATGCAGTCACCCCGGTTTGAATTAGTATACCCCGTCATCCTAATTTAGGAATGACTCCTTTTGATCATGTGACAGTATTTTTCAACTTTCTGGGTTAAATAAAAGATGAGCAACTACTTGGTTTACCTTTAATCAGTGTTGTAGTCGAGTCCCCAATTTCCGAGTCCGAGTCCGAGACCGAGTCACGGGCAATCGAATCCTAGACCGAGTCCGAGTCACAAACTCCGAGTCCGAGTCACAAACTCCGAGTCCGAGTCCGAGTTCGAGTCCCCTATGGGAAAGTGTACACTAAGAAACTGGAATTTACAAATGATCAATTTTTCACTGCCTTTTATACAATGTTGTTGTGTGTTATCATAGGCGTGATTACGAGGGGGGCAAGCTGGGACACTTGTTCCCACTTTTCCTAGACCTTAAAAATGAATAAAAATAATTAAAAAAATGAACGAAAGAAAAAAAGAGCCCAGAGAAATTATGAGGGAGTTTTTCAAACATCATGGTCAATGTGCAATGTAATATGAAGGGAAAAACATTCATTTCAAATATCAAACAATGCCAGAATTTTTTTCCTCGGCACACTTAGCGCGCACCTGCAATGGGTACTTACTAATAGAGTGGGGAGCCCAAAGGAGGGCAGGTAAGGAGTAATCCTTATTGAAAGGTTTATTAGGTACCTTAACTAAAATTTCTTCCAAAGCATGGTCGTTGGCTCCCAGCCACACTTTTACAACATGAAGCCCTGAAATAACGGTTACTCAGAGTACCAAATGTACGTCATTGCATCCACCATGCATGGTTCTTGCATACACAATTCAGAAGCCTACCACTGTAGAGTGAATCGTGATTCTCAATAAACTTTTCGGCATGCTTAGCGTGAGCTCAATGAAAGTAGGTGTATCGTTACTACTACTGTCCGTACTCCGAAGTAGAATTTTTGTCGGTGCAGGTCTCCTTATTACTTCCTGTAGGATCATTACTTGAGTAAATTACTATTTCAAACCCTTGTGACCTCCTGCACGCTGTTCACTTTCCACACCAACTTGCACCATCCTCATACAATTGACCGAATGTCACTATCTGAAATGTGCAACCGCGATAAGAAAAGTATCCTGTTAGCATTTCAAATTATACCTAGGGACGAGGGTTTTTCTCTAGAAATGGTCCAGAATGGCAGCAAAAGCCATCAAATATTTCTCTCCAGAAATGGTCCAGAATGGGTGCAAAAGCCATTAAATTTAAAAAGAATTCTCGGAAGGATCCCCACCCTGCGGCTTCTCGCCTTCGGCACTCACAGTTAAACGCTTCGCTGGAAACACTTTACGAAGGTGCAGGCTCCAATAAAAATGCTTCTCTGGAATCTTTTACAGTGGAAGCCTATGGCTATGTCTCTGTAAGAGTTACCCATTAACATTTCATTCATTTTTAAAAGTGTTATACGCTACACCATCACCCTCAACATTTCATTGTCCTTACGAATTTATGCGTTAACTTGTATTTTCGAAACTATCTTATTTTTCATAAGTAATGAAAAAACTGAGGGGTTCCTTGTCCCAGACCATGGAAAACAATGAAACAAAAATGAGAGCATAACCTGGCTTGGGAAAGTAGGAGAGTCTCTAATGAAATGGATGTTGCATTCAAAAAGTAAAGAAAAACAAAGACTGCAATAAAATGCCGTTTTCTTTAGCGTGCTTTGCTCGCATCCGTTTTAAATATTGGTTCGTGATTACTTCCAATAGAACATCTTGCATGTTCCATATTCATACAAATTCTTCTATTATCATAGTAACCACCAATTGCAACAAGCCAACCCCCCCCCCCCTTCAAAATGACCTGTAATTCTGATTGAGGCTATTATTAAAAAGG
The DNA here is from genome assembly GCA_029531755.1 of Holothuria leucospilota. Taxonomy (NCBI): domain Eukaryota; kingdom Metazoa; phylum Echinodermata; class Holothuroidea; order Aspidochirotida; family Holothuriidae; genus Holothuria; species Holothuria leucospilota. The sequence goes on from CM055972.1 coordinate 14,961,964, forward strand.
TCAAAATGTGATTCTCCTGATCTCTTTATAGTGCATATCTGATGAGTTTTAAGACAGCCAAATGCTTGATTATGATGTTTTTGATTCTTTTAATACCTCAGAGCATCCGGGGGCGTTGTCCCTGGACCACCAACAGGGTGTTGTCTCATCAGGGTTCAAGGGCAGGCCCCTGGAACCCACGCTTTCAAAGGAGCACTTCGCCTCCGGCCCCGTTTGGTATTCCGCTAGGGTTTGCCCCCTCCCATTTCACACACCAAATCCCGTCCCTGTGTGTTATGATAAATACCTAGGATCTGCATGGCAATGCGCGATGGTCCGTTTATTGGTCATGCGGTTATACTGTATGTGTATCGAACATGATACTGCTTTTGTTTCCTTTCTTACTTTGTTTTGGCGGAAAGGCAGGAATTGAAGAAAAGGTCTATTGGGAAAATCGGTTTCGGCGGGAAAGCTGTGTCTGGATGTAGGGTGGTTCTAATTTTTAAACGATCGATCTTTTAATATTGTTTATTAAAAAATGTTGCAAACTATCGAAATTTTGTTGCGTTTATTGCTCTGCTTATTAAATTTGAAGCGGAACATATCGAAACCTTTTTGTAAATTTTCGGCCAGACCCAACGATCCCTGCACCCACAGATGTACTTTTGGTACTCTTTGCGTAGGAACGTCTTCATTTGGAATGTGCCTCATTTCTGCAACTGTTTCGAGCTCCTGAGGGTGACTAAGTACCGAACGCTTGTGAAGAGGGTGCATTTGGGATAAAACATTGCCAACAAAACAATCGTGCCGACAACCCGACAAACACATTAGTTTTGGAAGCAAAAGAGAGTGAGCTAGAAGTGAGGTGTTTGGCTACATCTTGGTTAAATTGAAGTCTATAGATTGACCTGTATGGGCACGGCAGTTGGAATTCTCTGGCTTCAAACCTACCTTGAACTTCAGCTCCTACATACCATCACTAATCCCTCTGCTACATCCCTGTGTGCAAATCGTACCATAATACAATAATACCCCACCCACCCACTCACACACATGCTCCGTCACTCAGGCTGCAGTCAAATCGACGGGCCATATAGTTCGACGTATGTAATCTAGTGGTGGCAAGGGGGAGCTGACAGGCCAGTTGAAATGGACTTACGAAATCTTAGGATACCATATGCCCTTTGACAGAAATATATATATATATATATATATATATATATATATATATATATATATATATATATATATATATATGTATATATATAGAGAGAGGAAATAGACAAATAAAACCCACAGACGTAATGCCTTTATTACCAATAATAATGCCTTTATTTATCAAAGATAAGGAAATTTTCGAAGCCCTGCTTCTTCTTCAGCGTTATTAAGCTTAGTGACTAGATGCAAAAACAGTCCAGTTCAATGCAAACAGGAGAATGTATCCAAGTGTTAAAACTCCTTAAAGTTCAGTCCTTTGTTGCGACTATCGACCTTACGGATTAGTTTTAGTTCATGAGCTTTTCGCTCTGAATCGGTTATATATATATATATATATATATATATATATATATATATATATATATATATATATATATATATATATATATATATATATATAGAACAGACTTGGACAGACTTACCTTAAAGCAGGACCTTCAAGCTTTTTTCCGCCGCCTGCGCCTGAAACGTCATTTCGTTGAACAGGAAACGCCGGACCCGCCGGATGCACAGTCTCTTAAATTTAAAGCAAAGACGAATTGGACTCCAGCTCCCAATAGGGATAAGTGTTTGGACACTTATTGCTCAGTTGTTGAACATGAAATCCTGACAGCCCCCAACAAGACCTTTTTTCGAAATACCTCTGCTGCCGAAAATCGGGCCATTCGTGAACTGAAGGACAATGATCACGTGGTTATTAAACAAGCTGACAAGGGCTCGTGCGTAGTGGTCATGGATCGGGAGCGGTATGTCAGTGAAGCTTACCGTCAGCTGGATGACCCTCGTGTTTACCGGAAACTGACGTCTGACCCTACTCCCACCTTTGTACGTGAAATTTGTGCAGACCTTGCCCTTCTAAGGAAGAATGGCATAATTACAGATGATATGTACAATTTTGCTCTACCAATTAACACGAAACCGGCTCGTTTCTACCTTCTGCCGAAAATCCATAAAGCAGGGGTTCCTGGTAGACCGGTGATTTCATGCTGCGGCTCCCCAACTGAAGGAATTTCGGAGCTTGTAGATTGGTTTATTCAGCCTCTTGTGTCCTCGATTCCATCGTATGTGAAGGACACTAACGACTTCCTCGTAAAAATCCGTGCACTAGGTCCTTTGGCTCCTAATTCCTTGCTGGTGACGGTTGATGTATCAGCTCTATACCCAAGTATTCCACACAAGGATGGGATTCGTAATCTGGCATATTATCTTGACAAGAGCCATTTTCCTCGAGAATCTGTTAACGCGATTTGTAAACTTACGGAGTCTGTGCTTTCAAAAAATGTATTTGAATTTAACAATGAGCTTTACTTACAGACGCTTGGTACCGCTATCGGTACGAAATTGGCTCCCTCATATGCCAATATATTTTTGGCCGTTCTAGAGCAAGAATTCTTAACCAAATCTCTTTATAAACCTCAATTATGGCTAAGGTTCATCGATAATGTATTTATGATCTGGGATCATGGGGAGGAGCAGCTCCACACTTTTTTAGAATTAATTAACAGTCATCATCCTACCATCAAATTTACTTACGAATTTTCACCAAAAGTGGTAAATTTTTTGGATGTCTCAGTCATGGTTGATGACAGATGATGTCTTCGCACTGATCTTTATTCCAAATCCACTGACTCCCACCAGTATCTTTTAAGTACGAGTTGCCACCCGGGTCACATAAAAAGAAGCATAGCTTTTAGTCAAGCCATTCGAATTAAACGCATATGTTCTGATGCTGCCACTGCTCAAAAACGGTGCCATGAGCTGAAGGAACATCTCCATCGCAGGGGTCATAGCCGTAAAAAGGTTGGTAAGGAGATCGGTCGCGCTTTGGCTCGTGATGAGACCACGCGTCCTCGGTCACCTAAGAAGGAAAGGGTCCCTTTATTCACTTCTTATCGTCCCGGGCTTCCTGATATTTCTGCTATTTTGAAAAAGTATCAGCCTCTCCTTCACCAGTCTGATTACATGCGTAATGCGGTTCCTAACCTGCCCGTACTAAGTTTTCGTAACCCACCCAGCCTGCGAGATACTCTTGTTCGCCCTAAGCTTAAGGCCCCTGGGAACGATCTTCTGGACCCCAACCGGGCTTGCACACCGTGTGGGAACAAGCGTTGCTCTTTGTGTAATATTATGTTAAGTACTAGTTCCCTGCGTAGCCAAGCTAATGGAAAAGTTTTTAACTTAAAAGCGAAGGGAGGTTCTTGTAATTCTACGTTTTGCATTTATTGTATCATTTGCCCTTCTTGCAATTTAAAGGTATGTGGGATCCTCTGTTAAACTTCGCGCGCGGTTAAACCAGCACAAGTCCTCCTTACGTTCGTTTTCTAGACCTGCTACTAGGCAACGCAATGATTGCTGGCGTTTGTATGAGCACCTTTCTATTCATTCCCCAAACGAATTCAATTTCACTATTTTAGAAGTCCTTGACAGCGAACACGGCCTACGTGATAAAGAAACAAGCTGGATTTGGAGGCTTGACACTGTCTTTCCAAAAGGCCTTAACATCAATGATGGGTTTCATGTCCAAGTTCGCAAATCACGTGTTAATTCCAGATAGCCATTGTGTTATTGTTACGCTTCAATTGTAATCGCTTTCAGCTTTCTCTCTTAAAGTTGCTTCTCTTCAGCTATTTACGGTGCTTTCGTGTTCTTTAGTACATTTGTTGTTAAGTTGCCTCTCGTCAAAACTGATGAAGGGCCCTGTGTGGTCCGAAAATTTAAATATGTTTCACCATTTTCTGTTTATGCTTTTTGTCTGTTACTGGTGTGATGCTACTTTTCTTGAACTATATATATATATATATACATATATATATATACAAATATATATGTATATATATACATATATATATATATATATATATAGGCCAAATATTATTTTGTCTCCTCTTATTTGCCTTTTCTTATTTGAACTGTGCATTCCTAAATAATGATATTTTAGAGTAAAGAATACGTACGGTATCGAGGTACAACTTTTACAGCCTTGTACCGTAAATTGCCACTCACGGCAATTTAGGAGGCTTTTTGGCAAAAAAATATTCTTGGTACGCTATACGAGCCAACAGATAGTGACGCTCCCCTCCTTCTCATACACTTTTCAAAAAAAGATGTGCGCCACTTAATCTGACATTATTTGTTACCCGCTCTGTCAGGCCAGGATTGGGCCTAATGGTCAAACTGTTATACTTGTGCTCATCCATTGAGTGGACATGTAATGTCATGTACAGATAGCGTAGATAAATGTTCAGGTTAATGTCCACCATTTTGCACATACACTTAGAGCTTCCGGGACTACGCCCTTTTTATTCCATTCGGTGTTGCTATGAACCAGGGACCTTTCGACGAAGCCCTAGACACCACACATTCAGAACGCTAACCATTTCAAAATGAGGCCTAACGGCAAAATCAATGATACGCGTCTGTCTGTGTCCCGTGAGAACTTCCCGATTAAACATATGGGCCACTAGAGGAAATAATTAAGGACCCCATGTACACTTTTATTGTAGGACTTTTTACAATATCTACACTATACTGTACGGCGCATAAGTGAAAGACGTAAATACCGTGTGTTGTATAGAAACTGCATGTTAGTCAGTCAGTCAGCCAGTCAGTCAGCCAGTCAGTCAGCCAGCCAGTCAGTCAGTCAGTCAGTCAGTCAGTCAGTCAGTCAGTCAGTCAGTCAGTCAGTCAGTCAGTCAGTCAGTCAGTCAGTCAGTCAGTCAGTCAGTCAGTCAGTCAGTCAGTTGTTTAGATGGGGGTTTAATGACACACCAACACGAATGTGTTATATGGTGTCAGCTAGATAAAAAAGGTTAATGGTGGGGTTGAAATCACCTAAAAGGAAAAAAGATTGGGCAAAATTCTACTAAAATGTCTAGACAAAAGCAAATGTGGGAGTCATGTCAAAATTTCAGAAGAAACTGCAAAGGACAAGGTAAAGCTGTGTGACGACGGATTGATTGCATAAAAGTGATTCCCAAATTTTGCCGGTTTCGGGAAATTTAGAGTCGAGTCACGAGTCCGGACTGTACGAGACCGAGTCCGAGTCCTTGCCTTCCGAGGTCGAGTCACGAGTCCGAGTCCTTAAAATCGTGACTCGAGACCGGTCTCGAGTACTACAGCACTGCCTTTAATATTCCATGCATTTGTTCAGAACTATAATGATGAAAGATACTTGTAATGGAATTAAGAGAAGATTTGGAAGATTGAGCTGATGTTTGAAAAATAAACTTGGGGTGACTGTTTATTCCCTTTAAGCAAGCAAATCCCTTTCGTGGCTCTGTTGATATGTCAGCGAAGTGCTAGTAGGTCTCTGATAAGGGAGTTGCTATTTGGCACTCCTGCTCTAACTAATATGAGGTCCATAGTAGGCCTATATAGCAAGGAATTGTTATTGGTACAATCACAGGGCGTTCGGAATGGTCATTTCTTCATCGTGGTTTAAGCACTGACAACAAGCGTTTGTGTTCATTCTAGGCTTACTGTACAACTTGCTGTTTAAGCCAAGGTCATTAAATAAATCCTATTCAATGCCTATTCATCACATTCCAGTTACTTTGTCTTGTTTCGGAGTCAAGCTGTGCTTGTAAACAGACGTATCTGTCACGGATCTCTACTCTTATATAATAAATCTACTGAAGTGTATCTTTTAAGGTCAGGTGACGGACCCACTGCAAGTTAATACCAAAATCCCATACACATTGTAAAAGTATGGCAACACAAGAGCAATCCCTGCTTTAACCATCAATATTAGCTCTGGGCCTGTCCTTCCAAGCGGTTAAAAATGGCACTTCGCAGAAAACTGTTTGGCATCGTCTTTACTGAATTCGTGTTGATATCCATCTGTTACTCTCGGAGAACGGGTAAGATAGGACACTCATATCAAAGTTAAAATAACTTGGATAGAATGTTGTGTTCGTTTATTTTAATGATTTTTATGCACCGTATATCATAACTAGCGAGGGTGGGGAAAGGTGGCGGTGTTAAAATTAAAGGCAGACAGTCATCACCCCAAAGTATATTTTTAGTGTATGTATATCAAAATTCTCAGTTGGTGACTGCTCTTTGATTGACATCAAAGTTTGAAAATTTGAAAGATGCAGAGTAGCTCACATTCCACACAAGGCAGAGAGAGTACTTTTATTACATTTTATAGCCTTGTATGCTTACCAGGACATGGCCTTAAGCAATAAAGCAGGTTTATTCCTGCACAAGGAAGAGCTTCATACAGTTATGGGAGGAGCTAGAAGATGCATAGTTGGGAGAATTGGAACTGACTGGGATCATGAAAATTCCCCTTTAAGACTGTTCCTCATGTCCGGTCCGACTTAAATCAGTTGCAACGGCACTGGTATAATGCATTGGAAAAAATTTCTGGCGTAAATCTGAATATTTTTCGCTCCGAAATAAATATGGCACACGAAATGCCCTTAAAAATAGAGTATCATGTAAGTAGTGCATTTTGAAATAGTTCTTAACGTATACTATTAATGTCAATCATAGGTTTTACGATACGTGAAATGCAAGTGCAGACTAGGGCTCTGATAATGCTTGCGTTGATCAGGAAATATCAAACTAACTGCACCGAAATTCATGAAAAAACATTTTATCTTTCTCTAAGTCTAAACACCTTCATCCATACAACAACAAAGAAGGGGACGGGAACGGAGAATTGCAAGATGCGTAGTCACTTATGAGATCATTAAAAACTTAAATTAGCCTGTTGATTGTTCCATTAATATATCTCATTGATGTGAAAAAATAGTACTTTCAGCTTGAAAATTCCTCTCCGGTTTTCTTTGTTTGACCGCCTGTTGGTCTCGTTTACTATTTTAAAGTCCCTTTCTGGTCTATTTAGAGTATATTTAGTGCACAATAAATGCAATTTAAAAAAGTAAGTTCAACATCACCTGTCGTCAAGAAGGCTGCTAAACATTTTCACGAAAGGAGAAAGGCTGCCACACGTTTGATAATTCCAAGTATTCAGGGCCACTTTGTCAAGTGGCGTGTATCAAAAGGGAAAATGATCATGATCATGCATGATCAAGAGGAAGAAGGGGACTTGCGGGGGTACATGGGGTAAAGGGCAACCAAGGGTACCAAAGGTGCATACAGAGAGTTAACAGTAATACAGCTGCATTTTTTTGCCCAATTTTTCCATGTTTGATACCAATTCGGGGTCTAAAATGTGAGACTAAATTTAAAATGTTTGCAGGTTATTGCACAGTTTTGCATACGAACAACTCAATCGGTCACAACTCCCATAAGGGGTGAAGGACTCCCCTAACACTACCCATTCTTTTACATCCTAATCATCATTTCCCCACTTCATTAATTCCTTGGGCAGGTATAATCCTCTGAATGGGGAGAAACTTATGCAACACATTCTGACATTGCTATCCTAACATGAGCATGGATCATGGGGGGTGATGGGAGGACGCGTCCCCTTCACTTTTTTGGAAGGGGGACATCTCCAAGAAAGTCCCCCCACTTTTTCAAAATGATGAAAAGTAAAACTATGATAAATTGTATTATAACATAGATTACGAATTGACACTAAATTTTAAAAGCTAAGTTGAGCCCAAGTATGGCACCATTTGCCATAAAGACACCTAATCCTTTTTTTCAAAAGGGAGGAAAACACCCCTCCCCTTAGACCCCTCCCCCAGGACGGCGATACGCAAATGGTGAAAGTCCCCCCACACCTTTGGAGATGGATCCACACCACTACATCCTAACAAGATAAGGGGAAGCAATAACGAAGAACACTCAAAAACTTGCTTATTTGTCAAAAATAGCGCTGTGAACCACACTCTAAAAACTGTTGGGTATACTTTTACCCAGGTTGATTACGTATGCCTTCTGCTAAACTAATGGGTAAAAAACTACCCAAGTTAGTCAAAAATAACCCTCTCTAGGTAAAACATTTCCAAGCAATGGGTCCCTCTATAACCAACTTGGGTCATTTTTTTCCAAGTTTAGCAGGAGCCATAGCTTATGTAACCAAGTGGGTAAAAGTTTACCCAAAGGTTTTGAGAGTGCACCAATTGGGAAGTGGCTTGTTGGTAGCTTTGACAATACACCTACCGAACATAATACATTTAAATCCATCCCAAGACACCTAAAAAGTTTGCAAGGGGGTTCCAAAACCGCGTGGAATCGTGGGTAAAATAGGTCATATGACGGCGCCCATGACCAAGATTTCTCCCGATCGCGAGAAAACTAGATTGTTTTAAAAGGAGAATCTCCCGTACTGTTCGAGGGCGAGTGTGAAAGACAGGCCACTGCTAGTTTTAGCTGGGAACGCGTAATCGTTTTTACTGTGGTGATAATGTCTCGGTTTTATTAGCGCTAGATGAATCCTCCAAAGCTCATCCATCGTTAATAAATTACATATCCAATTCTGCAAAAATCTTAGCATAATATATTTTGGGCGCATTTAGCTTACATGATCACCATTTTAGCGTGTCATATATCAAAACTGAAGAACAATCACATCTACCTCTGAATAAACTTTCCAACTAGACATTATGCTCTGATGCCATTCCGTCCTCACATGAGTGAAAATCTACACTGTTACAGGTGCCCCCGTTCCCTCCCAAGACTAAGTCCGCCCTCTTACCTCATGCTTGTTGAGAATAATTAAGCTTTTGGTTGGGGCACGGGCCCTTGCAAAAGTCTTTATCCCCCTCTCTCAACGCTACATTATAGGCCACTAACTGTAATAAGCTGGCACCCAGATCAGTATCATCCGCTTGACAAAACGGTGTGTCTTGACTTTTGAAAGGGAAATGCACATGCCTTTCCTGGTAGAATGTCATGTTTATGTTGTCACTTGTATACACAGTACGTAAGCTGTAGGGGGAAACCCAGCTTTATGCATGAGAGAAGATTCGCTATAAAATACTGATCCCTCGTAGAACTTTCCGAAATGGATAACTGCCTATATCATATAGCTAGTAAGACCAGGGAGGTGTTATTAGCTAATAACACCTCCCTGGTAAGACTGTGTCTCTTCGATACTCCTTTCCCCGAAATTCAAGCTTATTAAAGGCACGGTCCGTTGTGCTAAAGCTAGCTAAAAGAATGAATCCTACTACAGACCAACCATGCACATATTGTTAGGCGAAGGAGTTATCATCCGAGTGGGGTGGCAACTCCTGGTTAGAATTAGGATCAGTGTTATCGCCCCGCAGGTCTAGAAATCCCTTGAGACTAGAGAACCTTAAATCAGGAGATCTTTGACATATGGACCTAACTCGCTAAAACAATTGGTGTTCTTGACCAAACGCGCTAAGCAGTACCGTTCGGGCACCCTATTTCTCGTGTAGTGGCATAAATCGAAACGTCCCTAGTATGATTTTCATATTACCCGATAAAAAATAGCATTCCTTCTTTTTAGAACTTCAACTTAGTGTAGCATAGCCATATGAGATTTTCTCACAAGGTTTAAACGGCGGTTGTCACAGACATTCACATACATTTTCAATTTTTTTGCATTTTTGTAACGCGCCAATATCTAGGCAATGCTAATCAAAGGCCCAGCACAATATTTCAACATAACATAATGACCCCGACAGGGGTCGAAACAGCAATCCTTAGACCACAAGTCCAACACCTTAACCAATAGGCCACCACGCTCTCAAAAGATGCCTCTGAAACAGTACCTGGCTTCTGATAGGCCTTTACGTCCGGCACATCAAGCAGTTTTAGGCGTACAGTACAGTGCAAGAAGACACAATGAAGACGATATAAACAGCAGAATTGACTTGAATTTTGCTTTTTTCAAAGAAAACTGACATTTCATGAAATATGAATTTCCACTTCCACGATTTATCATCCTTGCAATATTTTTATTTTAGTTTCTCTGGTGGCTTTAATGTGGTAGCCAACTTAACAACTGTGTTTACACAGAGATTCGAATTGCAAATACCGCCGTCACTTCCGTAAGCACTCTAGCAGTCTACAGAATGTAGCTTTATGCCTATATATCGTAGTTCCGCGAAGGTATACTTAGGCCTTTTAGAAACGTCACCGGCATTTTAAATGCTTAAAGAGAAAATGCAGTCACCCTAACTTTAATTAGTTTATCCCGTATCCTAATTCATAAATGGTTCTGTAAAAGTCATGTGACAATGTTTAAGTTACTAAAGTGTTCAAGTCATGCAGAATAACTACTTATTGCAAATAATTTAAGAATTATGAAAGATATTTGTGAAGGAACTAAAAGGAAATCTGTAAGATTTATCTGATGTTTCCAAATAACTTTAGGGGGCTGCTCTTTCCTTTTAAATGTGTATCTTTATTCAACTCAATAAGTAATCAAACAGTGCAATGATAATATCACCAAGAAATTTGGCTGATAGGATTGCAAAATTATTTTGGACCCTGCTAAATTAAGTAGAAACAGACAAGATTGCCTTACATGTAATATTATGCACAACCGAGGTCATTATTTATTGACGATTCCACTTCAAGTCTGTATTAAATGCACTAAAAAGTATTTTCTACACCCCACCATTCTATTGTCTAAACGGGGTGTATTATGTCACCAACCCATAGCCTAATACTGTAAGTTGCAAGTACGACCGGGCTTGAAATGGATTTCTGTGAAGGTGCACGTGTCTATAAAAGGCTTCTTCGAGATCCCTTATGCAACTGAACTGTAAACAAATAGGTAAAACTAGGGACCATAGTTGACCACTTTCAGGGAGCTCAATTTTTCGTGTTGTTGTACGCCGATAATCATACTTCACTAGGGGCGTTTCTCGTAATACTTTTTATGGTTTTAATAGGGTATTGACGTACATTCTAGTTCAGGGGTTTTCAACTGGAAAGGGGCACATTTACTGTAGGGATCATTTTCTGTTTGCTCCAAGGTAAGGTCAACAGCAATTAAAAGGTAAACTTCAGTACTTAACACGAGATTTATAATGAATAAAATGACACATTCTTGAAAACCACCGACTGTTCTACTCGGACACAGTACCTTTCTATAATAAGAAAATAAGAAAAGCCTAAAACTAAATGTAACGTTTTCAAGTTAAGGAAATGACCTATGTGATCTATTTCAATACTCAATGATATCATATTTTTCCTCAACTTTTATGTATTTAGGCTATATCTGTTCAAAACAACCAATACACAGTTACATTTTCAACCTATCTAGGTTTTCGGTCGTTCCGTACTATACGACAGTACTATCATCAAAATTGTGTGATCCCGCATCATAATAACACAATAGGCAGATGCACGAATCTTACTGGAAAAATTCTATGTCCATAAAAACATTAGAAGTGGATCATACTGAAATACACGTATCAACAGTGCAATTTTCTGTAACAAACAGTTTGGTATTGAAAAGGAAGTCAACAAGCTATTGATGATTGAGGTGATTTTAGAAAATGTTCACATTGAAAAGATGATATTACCAAACAACGTTTGCTTTTAAAATAGAGCGCAAGAGTTTGGGTAACCTTGTCTCTTGTTACACAGTGCAACTGATACCAACCGTATAACTGTCGTTACACTGCATTGTCTCAGCTTAATAAAAAGGTCTTATTACATCAAAAATATAACAATAGCAAACCAATTGAGTACCAGCCTATTCACATTACAGTGAAATACGAGTATGCTCGGACCTGGATATTCAATGATACACTGCGCTTTAATACGCCAGTGTGGGTCTCAAACAATTATGGGGGTAGAGCTCTGATTATTAGTCTACCCTGCGAAGTTTGTGCACTGTTGATAAATTGCCAAAGTATAAACCGTGTGCTTCAAAGACGGTACTGCTAGCCTATAGCTTTCACTCTTTGAGTTATCCAGTGTAGAGAGGCTGGGTGGCGACACTTGTGGGAGTGGCTTGCGCCCCAAGCCTCCTTAGCCGACTCCATCGAGTGTGGAGAATATCAGCTTGAATGGCTGGTTACAAGTAAGGCTTCCACCGTAATAAACACTAGGGTCGGTGAGTCTGGGTAGCATGGACATTTGAGAAGTCCCCTTTAATACCACCGCCATTTGAACTTTTACTGCTTAAGACAACATTACACTCTCTTGAAGCATAAAGCAGGAGGCATGAACTTGGGAGGCGAATTAACCACGCTACTTTCTTTATCTACTGTTGGATTAGCGGTAAAGAAACACTCATGCTTACGTTTCGAACGGGTGATCCTAAAAGTTGGAAAAAGATGGATGATTGGGTGAACTACTCTTCTGTCTTACATCTCGTTTGGTCAATTTGGAATTGAAGGTCATGTTACAACATGCCGCTAGAATTCAATAGGCTCGTTTAGCCAAAGTTCCCCGGGAAAAGGCCATTTTCCCGGGTGAAAAATAAAGACGTCGTATGTCGAATGATGGCTAAATCCTCCTATTGAATTTTAGCGTCATGATGTGACGAATCCCGAATGGTTTATCGGTTTTCAGCTCAATGGTTTGCGTGTGTTGGTGTGTGCAGTCATGATGTGTGTATGAGTGCACTCGCCCACGTGGCCTTAGCGGGTGCCGGCACAGCCGGCGAGGGCTCCGCTCTCGCACGTCTTTCCTAGCTCACTCGGGGCTCGAAACTGGCGTAGTTGCCGGAAAATTCGGCCACTGCAAAGAGAAGTCACGCGCGGCTGCACGTGTCTACCTTGGAGCGCAGCCCGCCCTCAACACGTCCTTCTACTCGGCTGCTTCGCTGCTGGGAAATTCCCTTGCATTCCCTGCGGGGTCCTGTGCCAGTGCCCCGTAAGGTATCGAGTGTGCGTATGCGTTCACCCGTGGTGTGTGCAGTCATGATATGTTTATGGGTGCACCCGTGGTGTGTACAGTCATGATTGTGTGTGTGTAAATTGACCTATCCTTATGAATGTTTTGAGAGAATGAACCAATCGGTGGATAACCCTTGCAGATCAGTTATGTCCGCCATAGGCCATACTGAGTTAGCAAAAGACACATGTTAGACACAAGTTAGTTTGTAATTTCTACCCTCTTTTTTACGGAAGCGACCCTGTCTTCACCCTATTAACATGCCTAGATGTGACCTGTATGGGCAAACAACGGGGACCCTATGAGCTAATTACGTAGGCCCATTAAGATTTAGCCGTGGTGCCTTTGTGGGCCCCGCATGAGAGAAGTTTAATTGTACCCATATTAGACTACCCACCAACCCTATGCGTTAGAAATATTCTGCCTTACTCTGGATTTATGACGAACTATGTATGGACATAAATGGTGGGGCCAATAGTGATCCTTCGCATACATGTATTATTTAGCGTCCATCTAAAAATTTATCTAGGTCAGATATCTGGTCCACACCGGTATGCACCAGCGTTGATTCATATGTGGATTCGACGACCACGTTATGAATGGAAGTATCAATCAACCTTCCATTGCCCTCGAATTTTATTAGTAAACAGAAGAAGTGACTTAAAACTCCTTATTTCGTGTGAGTTTATTATGATGTACTAAATGTATAGCCTTATGTATATTCTTGAGTGTAAATGTAGTCTAGTGTATGTTGAATCTAATTGTTTTAACATCCAAATCCATGAAAATTAAAAGATCAGCTTCTAAATTCTGACTCCCGCCCATATGTGCAGTATATTGGCCAGTCTTCACCATGCCCGGTTTATGTCCTTGAACATACGCCTATTTCAAATGCACCATAAGACCTAATGGTCGTATCATTAATGAACTTATGCCCATTGAAAACATCCAAACCCAAATGGCCCTCATAATAATCAGCCCATCGAATCTCTGTAGCCATTTGCAATTTAACGCACCCTACGCCTGCATAGGTCACTAAATGGTGAGCCCATCATCATGATATGTAATGAAACAATCGCAATTCTATTGCTTGGATTATGATGCAGCAGTTTTTTATTTTAACAAATATTATTCAGTAAATATTTATCATATAACTTTTTATGGCCTTCGTAACCTGCGTCGCAGATTCAGGGAACTGGACAAGTGGAGCAGGCCAAAGAACGCCACAAACTTCTCTCTACTTGGACTTGATGGACGGATACGGCCCACGTACCCCTAGACCCGTGTTCAACGAAAGTGACCAAATTCAAGTTGGTATAGGTGCCCGACCAGCTTCATTAATTGAATTCGTAAGTACAGTAACCACTTGCCTAAATATTGTAAAATCTTTAGAAATACCGTCGTTTTTGAAACTGACAGGTGGGGCTGAGGAGGGAGTATATTGTTGTAAGTGTTATAACTACTCTAACTTACTGTAAAACATGACGAGTGGCGTAGCTAAGGACGGTCCTTGGGGCCGTAGGCGAGATCTCAGGAGGGGGATATTAAGGGGAATATATCTCACCCATTTTTTGGAAATTCTGTCACTGACTTTCATTTTTTGCCTCAAGGGCCCATTATCCCCCACCCACTTTTTTTCACACAAATCTCCACTAGTGCTTGGGACACTCGACCCGCACAAAAGTCGAAAACCAACTACCCTTAATGGAAAACTCAAGGGAAGCAAATATCTCGCTTCATACTTTAAGCCCCATCAATCATGAAATACCCCACGTTGATAGTGGTGATGAGTAGGTGGAGTAACTACATGTGCCCTTGTAAAACCAATTAGATTGCACTTCCTTTTCCTGTAAAGAATAATTGGAAACCAAAGTGTTGAGTCTCATGTGTTCATCCACAGTCTACCCGGAGTAACCCGAGAAGTAGGCCTGTAGCCAGACAAAGTATTGAAGGGAGCCAGATACCTTTCAGGAGCCGAAATATGTTTTTAGCCAATAATGCATAAAGGCAATGGTATTTTTTTCTTTTCCAGCTGTGCGAAAACTTTTCCAGGGGAGTTCGCCCCTCGGCCCCTCTTGGCTACGGGCTTGCCGAGAAAGTCTCATAAAATGATAATATACAGTTTAAACTCACACGTCGTACTGCATGAAAAGGTACTCAAATTTTCAAAAACGGATTAAAGCACAGAATATACATGCGTCAGAACAAAGATTAACTTACACAATGGTAGCGAAACAGAGTTTCATAATTATGTGAATACCTTCTAAAATTTAAAGCACGTCCTTATCGCTACAAGTGGAGCAGTAGTCACGAGATGTATGTCAAGAGTGTACTTATGGAAAGACGATTTGAAAACTCTTGAATAAGACCCCAGTGTTGGTGGTTGTTTGAACTATCAGAAAACCTCTTAAGTACTATTTATTCATAAGAGACGATCACTTAGGAATGAAATTAAACCATGCCAGCTTTTGAAGTTATATCACTAGCAAACACAGTTCTCTTAAAGTAGTAAATTGTCTATGCAGTTGATTCAGCTAAAGATATTCGGAATGAATGAGACTACGAACCCCAACAACTATACCACTTTTAAAAGAGTACACCACCAGTTACATCAGGCAGGTAACACCCTCACTGCACTATTTGCCACTAACACAATGCCAGGAAGGAAACATCCTACACTGAAGTATCTGTCACTTATAATATCAGGAACTCTCTAAATCCAAAAGAATGAAATCGGACGGGTCTATAATTAAGACTAAACATTCACTCTTAAAGAGTAAGGATGACTCCTTTTGGATTGAAATCTGTCAATCCAAGTTTAAATTGGTACCTAATTTCACTCTAAAAGAGTGAATTTTCACTCAAGATTTAAGAGAGAAGATAAAACCCCTATTTGCAACTAATACAATAACAGCAGGCAGGTAACACCCTGCAGTCCTATACACAGCAGTATCTTCCTCTAGTATTACCAGGCTGGTAAAACCCTACACTGTAATACCTGCCGCTAGTAGCCTACGGTAATTCCAGAAAGATATAACACCCTATGAAGAGAATAGATTGCTTCCACATTACTGACTTCACAAACGATCTCTTTGATTAAGCAACATGCCATACTGTTAGCAACTCAAGCTTTACTTAGTAGCAATTTTGATTGTTTCTGACAACCACCTCACAAATGAACAGTTGACTCCTATAGACGGGTAGCCCAGAGCACTCACTATAAGTCCCGCCGTACCATAATGGGGGCCCTAGACATTAAAATAAAATGAAAAGGTAAAAATGAAACATACTGGCTACTAATACATAGTAGCACATTGAATCATCCACGACAGTAAATTTTCCTGAATGTTACGTTAAGCAGCAGCACAGTACCAGCCGGGCCACCGGGCGGGGAGGGTAGACGGGGGTAGTTTTCTCTAGCAAAGCAAATATTCCTTGCCCTAGGCCTATGGTGGACAAGTATAACAATAAATAACTAGTACTACTGAGCAAAATAACTAAACCATAACGACAACCTTCTTCAAAGGATTCTCGGCTTAAGGGTAATTCACACAGAGTTGTTGACTCGAGTAGCTGACCTGGACTCGAGTCCTGCTAGAGTCGTATTTTTTATTGACTTGCGACTTGATTTGATTTGAAGGAAAATGACATGCGACTTGACTTGACAAACAAAACCAAACATGACTTGGGACTTAACTTGACTTAAACATGTTTGGAATGGCAATGTTTGTCTCTGAATGTGGCATAATTTTTATTGCCATAAAATTTTCTAAGAACAAAACACAAGCCTTCCTTCATGTATTCGAGATTGCATTGTGTCGCGAGTAGGACGGCTAATGCAAAGACAGGGGTTGAAAAAGATGAAGTTCTAGTGTAGCACAGATTGAAGCAACCATTCAACCGAATGCTTTGAATATTTTCAGTATCTCTTAAGCTCCAAGCTTATATTAAGAATATTATTTTTTAAAACCCCTGCTGTTTTTGGCTTTTTCCTCTCTCTTCTCTACGGAAAAAACCTTACACGTTAATTTACTCACAGGATCGCCTTGCACGATGAGCGTAAATTATGGCTGATAGTGCAAGATACTCAAAGCTGTTTTTACAGAGATTTTCTGAAATCGTTCCCATAATATAACTAAGAAAATGCTTTTACTCCTCATGAATGTTTTAGAAAAATTAACAGGCATAGTTCCTTCTTTCTCCGGTACCATTTCAAGCATACATTCATTTGTTGGGTGACTTTTTAGCTCATACCAGCATGCTGGTGTGAGCTATCGTGATCACGCGGCGTCACTCTATCTATCTATCTGTCTGTCTGTCTGTCTGTCTGTCTGTCTGTCTGTCTGTCTGTCTGTCTGTCTGTCTATCTGTCTATCTATCTGTCCACACTTGTTCAAAATGCTTCCCCTCCCACATGCTTTCATGGATTTGTTTGAAACTTGGGCGTAATGTTTCTTGGGTGGTGGGCCATTTGGGGTGTTCAGGAATTTTTGGTCCAAGGTCCAATGTGGACCCTAGGGCCCATTTTGTGAAATTCTGCAAAATGCTTCTCCTCCTACAGATTCTCTTGTACAATGTTGATGGTTTGTCATAATGTTAGTCTGTTATTGGTCCCTTCGGGGTGTTCAAGAATTTTGAGTCCAAGGCCCACAATGGACCGTTGGGTCCATTTTGTGAAATATTGCAAAGTAATTATAATACTTCTTCTCTATTTTGTGTTTAAAAAGAGGTAACAGCCTTTCATTATAATGCTTAGTTAGTGATCTCATTATGGTGTTCTTGAATTTTGGTCTAAGGTCCCATGTGGCCCCCAATGGCTCATTTTATGAAATTTTACAAAACACTTTTCTCCTACAAACTGTGTTGATGATTTGTCATAATAAAGCTCTGTTAATGGTTCTTACAAATTACTCCTCCAATTTGGAATGAAGAAAACTTTTGATACCTTTCTAACCAATTTTGTGGCACCCCTCTATTTTACCAGTCTCACAAAATCACTTTTCTGCCTATTTTTCTCTGTACTGCACCCTCTTTAAAACTATCTGTGTAGAAGAGGTCAGTCCTGTTCAGTTGTTTAGGTTAGTTTAAAGGGAGCTGCTTAATGGGATTTCCATTGGGTATTTCCATTGTGTGTGTATTGTCAGGGCATGTGGATGTGTTTGTGATAATGATGCTCTGTTAATGGTTCTTTCAGGGTGTACAGAAATTTTGGGTCCAAGGACCAAGATGTACCCTAGGGCCTGTTTTGTGAAATATTGCAAAACGGTCAATTCCTCCTCCAGTTAATGCTAAACAGAGTTGAAGGCCTGTCATATGATGCTTGGTTAGTGATCTGTGTATGGTGTTCTGGAAGTTTGGGTCTAAGGTCCCATATGGGCCCTATGGCCCTTTTAATGACATTTTGCAAATTGCTTACTCCTGCAGATTCTCTTGTACAATATTGATGGTTTGTCATAATTACATTTGGGTAGTGTTTAACAAGTTGGGGTCCAAGGCACAAGATGGACCATAGGGTCCATTTTGTGTAGTATTGCAAGTGATTAACTTTTCCTCCAGTTAATGTTTAACAGAGTTGACGGTCTATTATAATGATGCTTGGTTAGTGATCTGTTTCTGATTTTCTGGAATTTTGGTCCAAGATCCCATGTGGACCCTATGGCTCTTTTATGAAATCTGCAAAAGTGCATCTTCAACTACAGTTTCTCTTGTGCAGTGTTGATGGTTTGTTATAATGATACTTGAAATTTGGGGGTCCAAGGCCGAAGATGGAGCCTAGGGGCTTTTGCTTTCTTAAATTGTATTCATGAAACAACTTACAAAGCAAAGATAGCATGACAAATTTTTTGTGACATTTGGGAAGGTGCCATCAGGGTATGTAAGATTTGGGGTCATAAGCCATTTGGCGTCATTTAAAGTCATATGATGCTTGTACTAACAAAGACTAGAAGCCAGGGACCCTTAATTGGTTTAAGGTATGAGCTTCAGCACCATTGGTGCTTTAGTTACACAGAGTTACACAGTACTTATTGCCACATGAAAAAAAAAGTGTTTGACACATTACGCAAGGTACCCATAAAACTGCAAAACAGCTAGAAGCGCTGTGTTTGGGGAATATCCTCCTTATTTCATAACGATCACATATCCATAAGAACTTAGCTTTTCTTGTTAAACCTATTGTTAGGAACTTTAAGTATGTCCTTTAAACTTATTTGGTTTGTTGATTATTCTGAGATGTTGCTTGACTTTTCTTCAGTATGAGATGATACATTTCATAAATCTTTCTAAAGAGAAATGTGAAGCTCCGACTTATGTTATTTAAGTCTATTTTCAAGGTCTACCACCTGATCTCCATATTAAGACTGTATCTAGGAACTGAAGTTTGGTAAGGTTTATTATACTATTATTTTCAAGTGAATGACATGTGACTTGACTTAATTAAACGAAAATGGTTTGTAGCTCGACTTGACCTGGAGGTGAATGACTTGAGACCTGACTTGGTTTTGAGGTAGATGACTTGGGACTTGACCATTGAGAAAAATAACTTGGTTACAATGCTGACTTTAATGGTCGTGGTGTGTGCACTGAAAAGCTGTTCGTAAAACGTCATCTTTCTTTAGTTCTACCACGGTATAATTATTTAACCAACTCCATCGCCCAACCACGATCACACGGTAATTCTTTACCACCCAGATTACAAACCATTCCAGTCCTCATTTTCTTGCATTGAGTTATTGGCTTCATAGAACTATACAATAAACAGAGCAATATTTAGGTTGTCAGGACAATTTTCTGTTTCTTTATCTTGTACAATAACAAGATGGAGGCGAGGAGAGGACGTTAAGTGCATTTCTTTAACAATGTGATTTGTGTCAGTCTCTAAGGGTTTGCCAACCTCAGACGTGTTGTTTGTAATAACTTACACGGTCACCCTCTCTCCTATGGCACGCCAAAAGGGCTCACCACATATGATGATGTACTAAAAATACACGTACATGTACTAAAATTACACGTTCATGTACCAAAAATACACGATGATGTACTAACTTCATACGATCATGATGTAAATTTACACCATCATATACTAAATATATATGTTCATCATGTTAAATGTTACGATGTACATGTAAAACCACACGTTTTACATTTTAAAACACACGTTGTACATGTAAAAACTTACGATCATCATGTTATTATTGTCCTCCCCGCATGCCATACTGAGTGAGCCTTTCGGCGTTCACGAAGTCCGCCGAAAGGCTCACCGACATACGTTCATCATCTAAACTCATGCGATGTACTAAAAATACACGTTCATGTACTAACTGCTTACGATCATGTACTGAATGCATACGTTCATGTACTGAATGCATACGTTCATGTACTGAATGCATACGTTCATGTACTGAATGCATACGTTCATGTACTAAGTGCATTGTCAATTTAAGCGATGTACATGTGTAACTCACGTGTTTATGATCGGTCATCCAGTTTATTGAATCCAATGTGTTAGTGGAATCATCACCGGGGTAAGTACTTTTTAGTTTTCTGCACATATTGGGTAGGCCACGCTAGTACAGACCGTTAATAATGCGCGGGTATACATGGCATCATCAGTATTACGCAACAGTAACAAGCCTAGCCTAGGCCTACGTCTCAGGTGTTTTAATGTGTAGGCCTACGTACACTGTATGTGTCAGTACTGGATGTGTCCGGCCGTCCTCGGAGCTTATCGAGACGGCATTACCGGACTATTGCAAGAGGTGCTATCCCCGTTGTTGTTATTCTGTGTTTTCAGGAAATTTGCATAAATTAAAATTACTTTTCACAGAAATGTTCCCACATGCACACCTAGCTGTCACGTAGTTGTGATATTGTGTATTTTACATGCTGATCGTGAGTTTTTACTTTTCAGTACATGAACGTATGCATTCAGTACATGGACGTATGCATTCAGTACATGATCGTAAGCAGTTAGTACATGAACGTGTATTTTTAGTACATCGCATGAGTTTAGATGATGAAAGTATGTCGGTGAGCCTTTCGGCGGACTTCGTTAACGCCGAAAGGCTCACTCAGTATGGCATGCGGGGAGGACAATAATAACATGATGATCGTAAGTTTTTACATGTACAACGTGTGTTTTTATATGTACAACGTGTGGTTTTACATATACATCGTAACATTTAACATGATGAACATATATATTTAGTATATGATGGTGTAAATTTACATCATGATCGTATAAAGTTAGTACATCATCGTGTATTTTTGGTACATGAACGTATAATTTTAGTACATGTACGTGTATTTTTAGTACATCATCATATGTGGTGAGCCTTTTGGCGTGCCATACTCTCCAAGGCACTTTTGTTGTAAAAAGGCAAGGAGAAATCCACACAAATTTTAGAGAATCTAATTCCTCATTTTTATTAGGAAAGATAAAAAGACAATAATGAGCCTGTAATTTCGGCGTATCGAATCCTGCAAAGCAGAGCAAAATGTGAAGAGTAAAAGGAACTATTGAGCATTAGCAAACGCAGAAGCTTTAATGAGCACAGGCTCACACGAGGTTCGCACATATGACAAATGAATACTTGGACTGACTTAGTTCAAGAGGGCATAGCACGAAGGCAATGGTGAAAACAGCTTTTACTTATAAGTTACTCCAAACACGGTCCCCCCCCCCCAGGTTTTCAAACTTGGAGTAAGTGGGAGGCAAGCAGATATTTTGAGGGGGGCAACAGCTGTGTGGGCGCATTGCGCCGTCCTGTAAACTGTACACTTTTATAGAGGAACGGACTTTGGGGAAAAGACCCTTGACTGGGGGTAACTGCCGCAATCCCTCTTGGTGCCGCCAGTGCTAAGACTGCATCTTTCGGGCAGCTTTCTCTATTTCTGAATAGATAACAACTAAGCTTGTATTTTCTCATGTGAAGTAAGGCAATTCTGGAGTCCATATTATGGGATTCTGAGTACAGGTACGGACCAACCAGGCTCACCGATCTGGAATCTTCAATTGACTTAGTTAGCCACATATTAACAATATCATACTATTAAATCGTTGTTGTTGGGGGGGGGGATAACCTTGACCAAATATATTCCAAGAGCTTATAGCGAAACCCAATAAACGAGGAATTTGGGTCCGCCTTAGGGTCCCAGGAAGAAAATCGGATTTCATATAGTGTGTGGTGTAATCTTGATTTCACTGAACTGGCTGTATTGTACTGAGCTACAACTTCGCACATGTACCTACTATTTTGTTTCGGTTCTTGAAAAAGGAGGAAGTGGGAGATCACCCCCGTCCCCCACCTGTTGATACCATGAATATTCAAACAATTCATAAAACTTTTAATTCCTAATAATATAGTGGGAGGAAAAATTATTTTTAAAGTTATATGAGAGACTGAATGATTTTTATACTGATAAATGTTGTCTGATGTTTGTGCCACGCTGATGCAATGTAAAAGTAATACTTCGAACATAAGAATGTACTTCCTTTAAAGGTCAAAGGGCAGGTACACTTATTTAAATTAGTGCAATCCTACAGTATCCTTAATCATGGAAGTCATGTGTGGATCTTCTTTAAAGTGTGACAGAACTACTGCTATTTTTTTAAATTCAAACAGAATGGCTTTTTTCTCTACCTTCAGCACTTTTTACGCAATATTAATACTTTGAAATTTAAAAAAAAGTAAAAGGAACTTTGTTTCGATCAACTGATGTTGCAAAGTAAGACTGAGGTATACTCCGTGTTCCTTTAAGTTTATTGTATTTTAATAACTCCTAGGAACTTTTCATCTTTTACACAGAACGAACGAGAGCAGAAATTAACCTTGCAGATTTCTTTGGAACTAGTAAGTGTATATTGTTTAGCACTTATGGCCTAAGCAAGTTCATTCATTCAATTGTTACCATTCCACACGTCATAACTTTCATTTAGAGACGTCGATGACGCAGGCCCAGTGAAAAACTTTAACTTTATTATGTTTCTCCAGTTTTGACATGTGAGTGGGAAAGGCTGTATAGGCCATAAGGATGTCAAAAAGTTCTCTTGAAACTAAAGAGTGAGAGAAAAACCATTGAGGCATCAGGGAACTGGGATTATGCTTTAAATGACGATAACATGGGAGCTTATTTCAGTTAGGGTTAATTCGTTTACAAACATTTGACCACATAGAACATTTTTTCACACTAGCAGCCGGAAGGTCTAGGGTTCAAATCCTCGCTGGGTCAAACCAAAGACTTAAAAAATGGAACCTACTGCCTTTGTGCTTGGTGCTCAGCATAAACAATGGAGTAGGGAAAACAAGTCAGTGATCCACAACTGGAAAAAAGGCGGTGGTCGTCTTGACTTGAACCAATTGGTTGGAAACTGGGACGTTAAACCTCATCTAACCTAACATCTAACCTTCACACTAGCTGCATAGGGGTCCATTTCAGTTCCTCAGGCTGAAGCTGCCTCAGTTTAGGTCCAGCTGCCTTAAAAAAGTTGCAAATTTTTTTTACGTCACACATTGCAAAAGTAGGATCAGAAGCTATCCGGCTATTCTAATTTGTAGTACAGAAACAATATATAGCTGCAGCCTCTGCGGCTTGGCTTATGCAGTTGCTGATTAGTTGAGGGAGCTGCAGCAAGGTTATATTTTAAATGGTGTAAGTGAATGGCTATTACAAACTTCAAACGTATGGGCTATATATAAAGTGCTAATCCTAACATCTGAATATTAAACATAGAGCGCCATTGGTTTATGAACCGAACGAAAGTAATATAAAGTCATTGCTCTCTTGCAGACGTGGACGGACCAGAAACTGACTTGGGACCCCAACGACTATAATGGCATTCAGGCCCTTATTATAAACACTGAGGACATTTGGGTACCTGATATAATACTTCTTGAGAGGTAAGATCAAATCTTTCAATTTTCCGTACATGTAAAGACAGACCCATGCCCTGAAGATTATGTCACACGAAATGTCCTTAAAAAAGAAAAAACTGTCATCTCCATATTTGAAAATGTCAATTAAGTTGACTTAACTAGTAGTCACCCGACGTGAAGTAGTACTTCATAAGCCACAGGCTTCTCCCACGTTCGTGGCCGCTAAGCGACTTAAAACAACTGCCATTCAAGGCCCGACAAAATGAAACATCCATTAAATGAATTACCTCTTTATACCAACTATCTTCAATAATACTGGCCTCGAATTTGATTCTGCTATTTATTCTGTAGATTTTCCTTCATCCGTGAAAAAGAAACGAAACAGTTTTCGGGAAAAAGGGGGTAGAGCAGTCACTTTGGGTATTCTGATTGTAACAAATGATACTGAGGACTCTGATGGAGTTAAAAAAAACTAAAAAGGGCGTGAGGTAGTGAGTTACCTATTGATTCCTTGATCAATTCACCCATCAATAGACCTTTTTCCAAATAGCAGTTACAAAGGATTGTGGGATAGAGTTTTGTGTGCATTATTTTTGTCAATGGCATTTTACAGCGGACAGGAATGCTGCACACCAAAACACTATCCCACAATCCTTTGTAATTGCTATTTGGAAAAGGGTCTATTGTCCAGTTTGCTTTTATCACGATGAATAAGTTTTACTTCAGGTGCTAAATTATAGAGGGACTTGACTAATCAAGCTTGACGATTTCTGAGACGCGAGAAGTAAGGTAGGAAGCTGAAATGAAATAAGTAGGTCGTTTATACGTTGCCTTTACGAAACGAACCACGCGAAATAGATTGTACCGTACAAGGAATTGATGATGGCTATTAGCCTAGGACACCTTAGCGCCTGGCACGATGTAGGCTAAGTTGTGGTAGAGATATTCTTATTTTGCCATAAGAACCTGTGCGTAAGATCAAAGTCGGAACTTTCATACACAATCAGAGCCAGTCTTGTTTAAGTGTGTGAAAGAGCTCTTTTTTACGGATAACATGTAAGGACTTAACGAAACGGATAAGGAAGCGGTCATCGAATTGATGTCTGATCATGCTAAAAACTTGACAAACGTGTAAGATCACCCGATTCTCATAGCTATGAGAATCGGGTGGTAAGATTGAACCAAAGATGACACTGACTGCATCGTGATATTGCTAAAAAGGAATGAAGTTAGGATCGTAATGAATGTAGACATAAAATATGTTTAGAAACTAGGCTGGAACGAATGAGATATCAATTGCGAAAAACTTTGTGTGTTACCCTAGTGAAACAGAAAAATGTAAAATCATTCTAGTTTTCTAAGACGACTTTTCAAGGGTTTACTGATTAAACCAAGTGTGATGAACTTAAAGGAATAATAAAAGTTCCTTTCACACACCGACTGGACTCCTCATGAGACTTATATTATATATATATATATATATATATAATATATATATATATATATATATATATATATATATATAGAGAGAGAGAGAGAGAGAGAGAGAGAGAGAGAGAGAGAGAGAGAGAGAGAGAGAGAGAGAGAGAGAGAGAGAGAGAGAGAGAGTTGAGTCGGTAAAGCTGAAAATATATATATATATATATATCCTATCTATAGCAGAGCCTTTTTGGCATACTAGGTAAGGGGTCACAACAATCTCTACGAGGCCAATCCATTGAGCTCATTAACGGCCATTTTAGCGGATAACAAATAAGCTTACCACAAATGTGACATTACCAATGATATACACCTCAGTTCCCCTCATGACCTACCCTCAGCATATAACTTAGAAACTTACAAGGCCTGGGCAGTACCATTGAGTAGAAACCTGTACAGGATTTTGGCAAAAGATTTTAACAAACAGTGGCGCTCTACATATTGTAATGATGGTCCCCTCTGGGAAACTTTTGCCCACCCCACTAAAAATACGTCAATATAAACCCGCATACTAGCTATAACGTCGCATGATTTTATACTAACACTGTTGTACTCAAATCGGACTTCATTCTATTTTCCCCTCTAGCCTTGGAGGTACTTTTTCTGAGGTCAACAATGGCTTTGCAGAAGTAACCTATCAAGGCGACATCCTTTGGTACGATATGGTGGTAACGGAAACATTCTGCAAAGTACTGATTCGGTTCTTTCCTTTTGATGTGCAACACTGTAACTTGACATTCACTTCCTGGAATTACAACTTATCAAAGGTATAAAGCTACAGTTCTTATACTCTTTCTATTTAACGTATTGCCTGGGCTTTCTTGAATAACAAATATTGCCCCAGTTCACCCAAGATAGCTTACATTTGTTTCATGTATATAGCGTATACCAACGTTCCCAAAATCAATCTTTAACTTTTCCTGATGGAGACAATATAACTTCAAACACTTTCGTAATTTGAGGGTCTGAATGTCATTCTTGTTTTTTATTTTTATTTTTCTATAAGCTGTACAATATGCATTTCTGCTAAATTCTTCTTACTCAATTTAACATGTCATTGACGAATCAGAGCTGCCTATGCATTTCATTCACCATCATCCTCCCCACTCTCAATAGCACACGGTAGAAGTGAGTTATATACAGGGCGGGTCGAGTACATATATTCTTGAACACTTCTTATTTCCCAAACCACCGAGTTCACGCTTGATCTAGCCAAGTGTAGATATTGGTAGTTTAGTTACATCTCAGGATAATGTTGCAGCCATAAAGGTAACCTTTGTTTTCATGGTACTTTGGGAATTGTCTTTGTGTCATTCGTGGCTTATTGATACCATGATAATTGTCTTGGACAATTTTCTCACGGGATGATTTGGACTTGTACAGGGTGGGAATTGTCCCAGTGGTTATTGTCCGGGGTGGAAATTGTCCTGGTTAGAATTGGTCGGTGCTTAGTCGTCCGAGGGGGGTTGGGGGAGGGTTGCTTGGGAACCGTTTATGTGGTGTACTACGTTACGTTCTTGAGGTTATAAATTGTAATCAAGAAATGAATGCGGGTGTTACCATTTTTAGAAGAAAAGCTTCCGTGTACAGATTTGTAGATGGCCATCACTGCGAAAATATTTGGGTACATACTCCCTGGCATGAAATTAAGATTTAGGTGGACTTGTTTATCCGTAGATCGATTTTTACTACGTTGAGGTGCACACTATTAAGGAACAATTGGAAAAATTCGTTATTAATGGACTCTGGAAGTTGAGTGACCTTAACATAGAACACATCAACAATACCTTCACTGAAGATGAGTTATGGCCCTCTGTCAGATATGTTGTTGAATTTGAACGGACACAGGCTTCTTTCTACGCCTCCAACATCTTACTTCCGTGTATTCTCCTCTCACTGATGAACCTACTCGTATTCGTTCTACCAACCGATTCGGGGGAGAAGGTGTCCTTTGTGATGACAAACGTTCTAACATTGGTACTCTTTCAACAGCTGGTCGCCTCTATGCTACCACCATCTGGTGACGACACTCCTATATTCAGTGAGTTTTCTGAACACGCATTCTGCATACAGCCGTGCGTTTGTTTATTGTATGGCAACATTTGTTAAAAATTTCAACATATTGCTGACGTCTGGTTTAAGTGGGATCTAATGCGGTATTGTAACTTCAGTCAGTATATGCTGGCATATTGTCAGAGGCCTAATGTTCAGAACCTGGATGATACAACTAAATGTTAGGCACATTTCTAATTGCTTATTGACTATTTTTAATGTCGTTTCTATCATCAACATGCATCCCATGCTATCAAAAACTAGGGAGTTAGAACTCCCAATCGTAAACAACTGATTGGCGTCTATTATCGATAAAACTTGAATTTTGACTTGGAAAAGTTGAATAAAAAAGGCTAAAGGTTTTTAACATGAGTTACATCTATGTTTAATGCTGACTGTAAAAATAACTGACAAATTCTCGTAGGACAAAAATTTGCAATTAATGTTTCAGCAATGATTTTTCAAAAGGGTTTTATTTCTCTCGCTAGTATATGTTTCAGTCTAAGGCTGATCGTAAACTTAGCCCTATTTATGAGGATTAACCATCTCCCAGCAGGTTAAAACAACTAATAACAAGCAAGTCTTTCGTTTTAATCACTGGCTTTTGGTTCGTTATGTTCGTAATTGCTTCTTTCCAATCTACGTGACAGCATAGTAATGCTGTATGGCAGATTTTCCACAAAATGCTCATAGCAACCGTCACTTGTAATTACACTACTCGTACATTTTAATCGTCTTAGGTCTTTGGTTAATGTAAAAGTATCTTAACGTAACTCGTACTTTACAAATTAATGTAAGCCAGGCTAATGAATAACATGCACTTTTCTACTTATTACGAATACAGTACATAATTTAAGTTACCACGATAATAGACACAATCCGTTTCGAAATGTTAAATGCGGCATTATCGAAATCGTCCAAAGGTATTTGTACTTATTCATTGCACTAAAAGATAGGCTCAGCACATAAGCATGATTGCTTTGTTACGGTAAGCAAAGTGTCAAAGGTACATTTCCGTGGGGTGATACAGGGCTTTCCTTGAACTTTGAAGTGAAAGAGATGAAGAATTAGTAGCCCGTGGAGCCAACAAACTCTTCCCACCCAGCTCATGTCTACGGTGGTGGGGCGACAGTTACAAAGCCACAGTACGCAACGGCGTGAACGCCCTGGCGGATCCTCTTTCCCCTTGCTATGTTGATGTGCAGCCGTGCCAAAATAATAATTCACTGTAGACCTTGAAGGGCATTTATTTTAAGACGCTAAGTGACCACAAATGCGGGAGAAGCCTATATGGGTTATCAATTACAACTTTGCGTAGGGTTGCTAGCCAAAGCAGCGATTTAGATCAAACTTGATTTATTTCGAAAAGCCAATACAGGTGGAAAAACTGTAGATTACTCTTGAATGAAAAACCCACCTCACTTGGACCCGGCCAGAGATCGAACCCCAAATCTCCCGGTTACCTAACTTCATCGCCTCAAATGCCACCGCCTCTATCCACTTGGCCACAGCACCAGTCAAAGCGAATGAATACTCTTTAAGTTACTAGGTGCCTACAAAATTCCCAGACGAACGATGTTCTATCCATGGAATCGTTATCTGGTATATCCGTTTAAATTAAGTCCTCGACAGCTTTGTAAGTCAACGTGCCTACTTTCGATGATGAGAAATGTACGAAAACTTTTTTTTGTTGTACAGAAGGTTTATTTTGGTACGATTCGTGCTCGATGACCTATCTTTGATGAACGTTGGGCATCGATACATATGGCAGCATTTTGCAATTAAAAAAATATCAAGAGATCTGTGGCCTTTGCTGTTGTGTTGTAAAACACTTTACAATTAAATGGTAAAACAGTTACGAGCTGCATAAACAGTCTTTGATATTCTCAACTTTGCAGACACGACATTATTGTCCCATGAAAAAGGACACAAAGCTAGGAAGCATTATTTAATTGTGCATTCCTTTACAAATGATCACTCTTCACGTTACCCTGTTGTCATAATGTAGAAACATATAGATGCTGGCTAACTTTATTACAGAAGTGCTATTACTCCAATTTAAAAATATTCTTGTGGTAGAAAACGTGCCATGAAAATTAGGTCACGAATTAAACATTTTCACCATGTTAAATTTAAGTCTTAATACATATTCTTTCAAAATTGTTAGCTGAAACGTTAAGGCAGTTTGCGGCATGTATACTTCTAAAGGTCTGTTGAGTATAGTTACGTTAAATAATGAAAGACTACGGCAAAAGATTTGTTAGGAGGAATGGCAGGGGAAGGTGAAAAGCTACACTGGACATGCAAACGCAATATTTCTATAATAATGTACCTACTGCCATTGTGCTTGGTGCTCAGCATAGGCTATGAAGTAGGGAAAACAAGCCAGTGAGTCACAACTGGAAGAAGGCCGTGGCCGGCCCGACTTAAACCAATTGGTTAGAAACTGAGCCGTAAAGCCTCATTTAACTATAACTATCTACAATAATGTAATTTTGAGTGCGTTTAATCAGTGAAGTAGCAACTGGGAGGGCTGTCACTCTTCCGCTTAAAGTAAATCGTAGTTAGCGCAAGGGCTGCAAGCTACCCACACAGCTACTCTAAAAAATGAAAAAGCCAACAGAGGGACAAGAGTATGAACATTTTTGTAACGAAACTTTCATTGATGAATAAACGATCTAGAAATTTAATATACTGGAACAGTGGACTATGCAAAGCCGTTTCGATGCACAAGCTACTATGTACAGGTGTGTAGCGAATTTAAAGGAACATACTTACCATTACATGTGTACATGTCCAAGCTACGGGCAGGTCCGTAGCCAGACAAGGTACTGAAGGAGTGCGAGATAGCTTCCAGGGGGGCGAAATACTCTTTACGGAGCGAGACATTCTAAAATGGTTATTTCTTATTTTCTATGGGCAACAATTTTTGGGGGTAAGGGGTGTGGCCACCTAAACTCCCTCTTGGCTACGGGTCTGACTACAAGTCGGTAACCTGAAAATATTGAATTAGTGCTAGTCAGCACCAATGGCCAAACTAGGGTTTGAGCCCCCATTGAGTTTGCCAACGCCCTATAGCAAAAAATCGATAAACAGAAAAGACACGATATAAGGCCTGATGTATCACCCCAAACATTTTTAGAAATATCCCTATATCTCTATTCACAATTGGTGATTGCACCTTGATTGAAATAAACTCAAAAAATAGTACTACTATGACTGATAAGTGATGACTTGCCCAGATCAGTAGCATAAAAAACAGCTTACATACAGCAGCGTGTGGATATGGTCTTGAACAATTGAACCTCAGTGAGAGGCTACTGTACAGCTTTATCTGGAAGGTGTACTAGCCAAAATTTCTTTGGTCAATCGGATGAGGGACTAAAAGACTTTAGTGACATAGCAGGTCGATTTTCCTGCCTAGGGCGATTCTGTTGCTCATATATATTGTCTCATTTCAAGTGACCAAAGGTGACTTCCAAAAACGATCGTTCGCGCTCTACATCCCCTTTGCTAGTGGTTAGCACTACTCTGTTGCTTTTTTCCGTGTTTATGTGTTGACGAATCAACTCTTTCAGAACTGGGCAAAACATGCCGTATCAGTTTGTGCATTATGACAGCAAAGAACAGATTTTCGACTTATATCTGGCTCGTTAACCTAAATAATAAAAATTGATTGAAACTATGTATCCTTCAAACTTGACACAATTTGTAGTATCCCATTTCATCCAATGACCCTCAATTATTAAAAAAAGTTGATTCCAATACGTGTAGTCATAAATCCATCGTTGTGGGGGTATAAAGGTAGCCTACAATTTAAATTGATGAGGAGCTTTTGGCATTGTGATCACTGAATTACAAATGCAGGTATCTTAAATCTGTCAGGTATATTGCCAATGAATATTACGCATCCTAATGAACCTTAATTCCACAAGGTGGAGAAGACAAAAAGGTGGTAAAAGCAGCTTGTTTAGCATATAAAATTGTGGAAATACAGTAGGCACCCTCGCCTTCTTTTGGTGAATGACAATTAACTAATCTTGCCTTACGTCAGCTCAATACCGGTGCTTTTACTCCTCACTAATGGATCTCACATGCTGATAACCGCCCACCAAACCAGTTAACCTGTGCCCACTTGTCTGGCAGGTCCCTCAAGCGATTTTCAGTATCTGTTACGTAACAATTACTCGAATGAATAATGATGCAGACCTGTAACCAGACAAGGGGCTAACTGGGGCAAAGATGATTTCTATCGGGCGGAAATATTAAAAGGAGACAAGGTATGCTAAAATGCACTAGGACAATAGTAATTTTTAACATTATCAGGGGATCGTTTTTTTTTTCCTAGGGGACATTCCCCTGAAATGATGACTTACCGCAACATCTATCTTTAGTAAAAAAAAAAAAATAGACAGACCCAGCAACAGAGAAATTATAACCATTGAATGTCAAAAATTATCTCACTGGCAATTTGCACCTGGAGACACACAGTTAAGGGATGTGGCTCAGCGTTGTTGGATAGTGTTTTCTCTTCTACCGCTCTTCTCGCATTTCATACAATCTTCTTTCCTCACGAATTACAAGAATGGACTCTTTCCTGTCCTTAAGTTTTAATACAGCAACTGTGATATTTTATGTAAGACATGTATTACATTATGTTAGACGAGGACGTAATGGATGTTGATGACCTGCCATAATCATTATATACAGTCCATGTCAGACCCTCATAATATCACCCCAATCTTTTAGCTTTCACTTTGACGATATATCCTTGCCTCCATAAGTACCGGTACTTGACCTTCCAGATAATAGCTTCAAAATTTTGAGTCCTAGAATGAGTAATCAGTTCTTGGAATAATCTGAAAACCTCATGTGATTGATTTTGATAGTCCTTGGTAGGAATATAATTTACTCTTGTCCTCTTTTCATTCTATGTGTGTGTTTGTCGTAGGACGTGACATATTACTTGTGACAATCTAATAGCAATAAGTGGCCAATTCCTACCCTACCCTTACAATTCTTCCATTTAGTGAGTCCCTCCATAGGTCCGTTACCAGATCGAGTCAAGGCGGTCGAAAAGAGGATTTATCTTATGACCTCTCTTGGACATAAATTAACTTCAAAATTGACAAATGCTGCAGCTGCTAGCATATGAATCACCTTGATTAGTCAAACCATCTCAGTGTGCCCTTCAGTTAGAGAACATCCCTACTGAGAGGTTTGCATTCATAAATTGATTCAAATGTTACAGACTCTGTATTAAGTACACTTTTAGAGGAAAAACTATCTCCACAATTTGAGTAACCTAACTACGAGATTCCCTAAACTGTGTTTCAAGGTTTTTTGCAATCTATGAAGCCATGTTTGATCAGTAGCGAGCGTATCATGTAAAATTCAAGCAAAGAAATCCTTAGTAATCACAACTGCAACATTAACTTAAATCACGTTTTCATTAAAAGGGGCTTCTCATCCGGCAAAACTTCATATAAGAGAACTTTGCAGAACATCAATTCACTTAAATTTTCAAATATGATGATTACTCATTATTATTTGTATTTTTTTTTTTTTTGCATCAAATGGTTGAGATTCCAGAATCTGGCATCCCCTCTACTCCTCTTCACCCGGAATTCCTGGATGGTGTCCCTGTTCAAAATAACCTCCGGTAGTCATGTTCCCAATTGCAAAAGTGTCTCCAATTTTAAGTTGAATATAGCAACATTGTACTCTTTCTTTCCCAGGTCTTCACATATTCTGGATGATTGTTTTTGGTAGTATCGCCATTGTGTGGACAGTAGTCGTTATCGTCCTTTATTTTGAGAAGAAAAACTACCCTCAGAGATTGTACAACTTGCTAACATCTTTCCGATGCTTGTACCATAACCTATCTTTTGGTCGAAAAGAGGCGAGCACTAGGAAATACGTCATACTTACAAAATCTCGGCAATTACTTTACGGAGACCTGGATGGAAGTCAGTATAAAATAAACGGTGAGCAGACAGATGAAGAAATGAACCATCAGACACACAAAGATCAGGGAAATCATGAAGACGAACTAGAAATGCATCCTCTGTCAGACACAATTGAAAGATGGACCGATGATGGGATTAAAATCTACAAAGCAACGTCACAGACTCTCCCACTCGATGAGAATGATGAGAATGATGATCCTGAACCACGCGAAAGTCTTACAGACAAGATCAGAATGGTCTTCTGTGGACACTGTGGACAGGTCAATGCCACAAGGTTAAAGATGAAAAAGGAAGCATACTCATTCGACCCCAAAAATGAAAAACTTTGGCAAGAGACGGGTGAACTGCTCGACAAAGTGATGTCATATATAATGGTGTTTATGACAATTTTGGTATACTTTCTGCTTATTCTTCGGTTTTCTGTTCACGATCCCCATACTTATCGTGCAGACAATCATTGAAGCGGCAAAATCAAATAATGTAAGGGTCTTTTTTGAAAAAACTTTAATCAAGGGTATTTCCTAGCATCTTCATTTCCTATTTGTCTCAATTTGTACAGTAATAACACACATTTTAGTCAGATTGCTGAAAATGATGTCACTGAACATGAGGGTCATGATTAACAATGATTAATTTATAATTTATGGCTGTGACTGCCGGGAATAATGGAAGTTGGAGGCAGTTTTGTATTCATTAAAATGAACTGTAAATCAAGGTTACTTTTAAGAAACCCTTTGACCATGTCATGTTACTTTTTATTGCTCTTAGAAGTACTCTGCATGATGATTCATAAGGAGCCTCCGGTATTGTGTAATTCCAACAATATTAAAAAAAACTTGCCACATGGTAACGACACCCTACATAATTTAACATAACGAACATTTAAATTTTAGGTCGGGTCACTGCTTATTCCCTTTTAAATACTGAATAATTGAATATTAAAAGTAATTGAACACTTGACCATTGCAACCTTACAATGTATATATGTGATTCTCATATGTTCCAAGTATTCTGTATACTATATTGAATAGGGCTGTACCTCTTTTTCAGCACACGACGTGATGTCTATAAATGATTCTTGGGGTTTGGGAAAACAGAGGATGTTGCGTGTAGGAAACAGTTAGTCAAAAGGGCTTTAGCTATTACATGAGTGATGATCTGAATTATTACACAAGGTGATCATACGATTCGTTTTAGTACTTCAGATGTCGATGGTCGACATAGCGGGATTAATGGGTGCACAAAGCAAACTTAAAACATTAACTAACCATACAAACTTAGTGTAAAGATAACCTTAACATCCCCGTATTGTCATGGATGTTTTTTGAACAAAATAGGGACCTCTTTTGGTTCCCACCTTAAATGTCGTTATAGAACAACCCAGGAGAAAATTCCCATAAATCCCATAGGAAAAAATGGGTCCTATAAAAAATTGATGGGATACCATTAAAACACTGCACTAAAATTCAAAGCTAAGGTCTGGATTTTGGACACTTTGTATGGGATCCAATAGAACTTAATGGGATCCTATAAATGAATGGGAAATCAAAAAATCCATGGGACCTAAAAGCCGTATAGGATCCCATAGAAATCCAAAGCTAAGGTCCGGAAATTGGAACATTTTGTATGGGATCCCATTCCTTCTATGGGATCCCATTAAATTCTATTGGTGCTTTAATGGGATCCCATTAATTTTTTATGGGATTTTATGGGAATTTTCTTCTGGGAAATGTTGGAAAAAGTGGTAGGGTTTGGGTTTTCTTGACCGGTCTGTTTAGATAGAAGAGGTTATGAAACTGTCGTTCTAAATATTTCGTGCAATGCACAGTGCCAGGTTGGGAAGCACCCACATGAAACATAGTAAAACTTGAGTTTTCAAAAGTATTATCTGGTAAAAGGTGCTCTAACATCATGCTTGACCAGGTGACATATTCAGCAGCTCGGTATGGTACTTACACAAATAGTACACTATATTTGTATTTTATGGAGTTTGCTATCATTGCATCAAGCTAAGTAGGTATTTACTTTTGGGGATACTTAAATTTTGTACTGTATTGCTGAATTGGTATTTTGAAGGTTCATACTCACAGGGTGCTAAAAAACGAGAATGATCAGAGAATTATATAAAAACAACTTCTCAATGTGACTGTTGTGTAACTTAATATATCCTGAGTTGAAGCAGATTTTAACTACGATACCGTAAGTTTTCTATCTACACATTAGATGAGCTGTTACTCTTAAGTATTGGGTTAAAAGATTACTTTTATATAGAAAGAATTATTATTAGTTCATAAGAAGCATTTAATGAAACTTTCTTATATCTACCAAATCTGAAAATCTTCCTTTCATTAAATCGAAATGTTGAACATTACATCAGTAAATCACGGATTTACAATATATTATGTTTTTTTTTTCAAATATCAGCACGGCTTACAAGAGCTACTGATTAACAGAGAATTCCCAGAGAAGCCTGTAAAATATGTTTGGCCTCTATTCTCTCGGTAAACCGTGGTTTTCAAGAATACTCCAAAAGGGTATAGAACTTATGCATATGACGTCGCAGAACAAAAAGTGAGCCCCCGGTGGAATCAACTTGCACCAACAAATGTAGACAGCTGATTTGTGTACCCTACCAAACGATTGCAAAGTCTATGCTGTGCGTGCAGTGTCCTTCATTGTTTACCCTCCCAAATGACGTCGCGTGACGTCAATGCATAAAAGATATTCTTAGTAGTCCCTTAAAACAGAACACCAGGCACCTGAATTGAACAGGGAAGTTAGGAGATGCAACGCACTGAAAAACAAGGCTATGGGTTCAATCCACCAATTCAACAGTGACAAGGTGGAAAAGATGTATTCATTTTGAAAACAGATAACCCTCTCCTCGTGATATAGAACTTTGCTATTATGCCTGCTATTACCTATTTGATGAGCAGACTCCTAAGTAGCTGTATTAATGTTTGTAGTTTTAAGAAAGTTGTTTTGAGTTTTTGTACTTGTACTTAACATGATGTGTTCCATCCGTACATTGTTACACGCATTCTCGTAGGATTGAGCGAATTGTACATTTTTTGTCTACTACTGTAGTAAGTGAAAAACACTATTGTTCCTCCTGACAATAAAATTACTAGGACGTTTACGTAATACTTGTGCTCATGTGACTTTCATGTTCTTCGTTGACCAGAATTTCTGTTATAAGTATGATACCCTTTGACCCTCTGGCTACTCAACTGCCTCAGAATCATTTTTATCGCCCTTTACCTTAAAGTGAGCAAGTAGTCACCTGGAATTATTTTTGTAACATCACTTAATATTTCAAATGCTCCCTTTTCTCCCTCCCAAGTTCTTTCATGATATTTTCAAATATAATGCTACCTGTAAACCAAGAATTTATTCTGCATGAATTTAGCAGGGGTGACTGCATTTTCCCCTCTAAATATGGTCTGATGTTGATAAAGGCAAGCTTGAAAGTTAGTTTGAATGTTTACAAGGGTATCGAATGCAAATGTTGCTTACTGCTACAGAGCCCTGATTCGGACTCCCTGACTCAGTCCATCCAATCCAATCTGGAGGTACCTTCTCAAGAAACCCCGGCAGGGGACGGGGGATAGTAGAAACAAATAGGGCACTTTATCCGACTTTTAAAACCGGTATCGTATTTTGTCTTCATTTAATTTTCTTAAATTTAATGAAGTAACTTCCATTGTGGACTGACTGTATGGTCAAGTGGTTAGAGCACCCGACTTGCAGTCGGAAGGTCTGGGGTTCAACTCCTGGCCGGTCATACCAAAGACTTTTTAAAAATGGAACCTGCTGCCATTGTGCTTTGTGCTCAGCATAAGCAATGGAGTAGGGAAAACAAGCCAGTAGGCCACAACTGGAAAAAAGCCTTGGCTGGCCCGACTTTAACCAATTAGTTAGAAACTGAGCCGTAAAACCTCATCTAACTCTAACTCCATTGTGGTAATATCTTTCTGTATCGTTTCGATGCAGTTTCTGTTGTCATTTACGCAATCAGTAACAGTCGGGTAGATAATCTACTCTCTATAGCAACCATCACGCCAAGTTATTAGCAAAACTGCTATACTCGTGTCCTTTGCATATTGTAAGATTACGTGCCCTTATTATACTGCCTCTACATTTATTTCCCAAGAAGAAGAGTCCCTCAATAATTCGCTTTTTAGTAAGTAATCGCTTTGAGATGTTTAGAGATAGTATACGGAAGGTCCAGACGCATTTCTGCATTGTCAATCACACAAATTGTAGATTCCTTAGATGTATTTACCCTGTAGATTTTCTCTAAACAAAAGTAATTTAACTACTTATCATTACATTCACTTAAGCTAACGTCTGGTACATTTTTGTCCTTGGCTACTGAGAAAACCTTCATATATGTTCGTTAAATTTTTAAGCGAATGATTTTCTACGGTTGGTTTAACAAATCTGAGCGACAGTTCTTACAGAAGTTAAGAAGCCACTGCACTATTAAACTCTCATTGGTGAGATGTTGTTAAAAACGTGCATGATTCGGGATGGTTGAAAACATGTAGGACCTTGATTACAATAGGGTTAATAATAGAAAATTCATCACGTAAAGCGTAACATTTTTTAGGTCTCATTTAGTTACGATTTTATTAAAAGGCGACAACTTGGAGTACTTAACTCCGACGAAGAGCAAATTTACCACAAGAGTGCAAACTGACTTTCGTTCAATTTAGAGACTACACTTTGAGTGCAATTAAGGAGTACGGTTGACAAAACATACACCAGAAATAGATGACAATCTTCATGTGCGTCCACCAATACTAATATTAGTATCTTGCTTTCTAATAACTATTCTTTACTAGGTTATTTTATTGATGTACAGAATTTCATGTTACTATATTAGTAAACTATTGTTTTGTGAAGAAAACTATCGATATTTCTTTATATGGAGGTGTACTTAACAAATTCAGACCACGTTTAAAGGTACAGCGGTTCTCATAGGGATACTGATTAATCCTGCTTTCTTGTATACCGGGATTTGTCCGGGGACAATCATCCCTACATTGTGCCCACGAGTAAGGTCTAGGCTAAGAAAGCTAAAGGATAACAACTCAATTTTCCTTGACTGCAAAACCCTCTATTTGTATAAGAGCCAATAATATACTGTTTCTGCTTTTAAGAAATTTTCCCATCATACAATTTCTGATAAGAAGAGAAATTGCTATAGTTGTGAAATGTTCCGATCTGTAAATAATGCCGAAAATGAGGACAAATGAGAAATATTAAAAGGAAGTGACCCAGTAGTGTAGGTTATTTCTTTTCTTTTGACCTATAGCTATTCAAGGGGAGGAGGTTCCGAAATTTTAGAGAGTTATAGGAAAGAGAAAAATGACTTTTGACCCTATGTCTTAAAATTTCCGTATCTTGGATACTTCTTGAGAAATTTCTACCTCCTTCCACAAAGGAATTTTAACGTCGTAAATGACATATCGTCTCTCAAAAAAAGCTTCGTTAGTTAGATAGGGTTTTACGCCACAAAAAGGCCTCGATTTTCCAAATGAATCTGCAATAAATTTTAAATATCAGAGGATCTCTTTATGGTACTATATCGTATGTTAATGCATTCATGTGTTCCGACTAAACAATTGAAATGTATTTACATATACCTGGTATTTTCGTTTGTTTTGGAAGAAAACGATTAAAAATATGAAGAGAAACTCAAAGGTTTTTTAGCTTTGAATCAATATTCCAATTAAAATTCTCAAAACTACGTAGGAATAGAATCAATTGTTTGTAGCCTCTGACGATAAATAAATAAAAGAATAGAGGCTAGTGCCTTAACTGGTTTTTGTACATTTCATAGTCTGCATGCTTTGTGAAAAGCACTGAAAATTGCAACGTGTACTGCAAGAGTTTAAAACAAATATAAGAATACAAACGTCTGCAACAACAATATGAACAGTTAGGTAATGGAATGACGTGTAATGCACCACTTTTTAAATTAACTTTGAGGATAGAAATTTCATTGGAAGGAAATCGTAAAATTTGTGAGTTCATAAAAAGAAAGGCTTCCAGTTATATAATGGTTGTCACAAAATGCCGCTTGTGGTTAGATAGAGTGGGTTTACATACTAGAATACCATCGAAATATCAGGGCAAAACCAGTGTGTGCATTACCCTTACCAATTGAGGGTACAACGCAGATTCTAGTAATATTTGGGATCAAGCGGGTTAAGAATTTCGTGAACTCCCCTACTTTTTCAAACTAATAACACGCATGAACTGGCCAGTTGTGCGTACTATCCTTTTCCTAGCTAGTCAAAGGTCATATTGAATCAATGAGTCGACTGTGATAAAAGTTACGTAACAGTCTTCGAGTACTATGGATATTCTATGGATCATTATTTGGTTTCACTGAGTTGTGATATAGGTGTAACATCTTTTGCAGACATGGATACGGCCCTTCTGTTTAGATAACTAATTAAAGCTCAAAGAAGTTACAATATCTTTAATTTTACAGTTTAGCTGTTTGGGATCTCAAGGAGTAGGCTATGTCTTCTACACCGGAAATCAACCATTCTCTGCGTTTGCAACTTAGATCTTCTGTTCCCGAAACTGAAAATTAGTATACCCTCCTCCAGTCTTGTAAAGTCAGTCTTCCCGAAAACCTTCCAAATCTCGTTACTTTCTGTGACGTCACACAGGCCCATCGCTAAATGTCCCTAAATGTATGCTAAATGTGACACCCCCCTTTCACTGATCCAGAAAGCAATATTCTACGTCAGTCAGGAAAAAGAAGGGTAGTTGGGCAGAAAAGAGGAAAGAAGAGAGGAAAATAAAAAAGAAAAAAAAAGGGAAAGAACAGAGAGTAGAAGATGGAAGAAGAGGGGAGAAGGAAAATGAGAAAAAAAAAAGTCGAAAGAGAACACAGCGTGTGTGGGTGCATGTGGTTAAAAGGGGGCTCTAGGAGGAGAAATTAGAATGTATATAGGTTGTAGACAGCTTATGTCGTAATATTTGAGAAAACCCGTCAAAACACAGGAAACGTGAACATATTTGTTGTGCAGAAGTGCTCTCAAAATTAAGTTTCTCAAACATGCCCAAAGTTGTTCATGGTAGTGTGATACAGTGATACAGTGGGGCGACATGATGTTACACCAGTCAGCGAAATAAAGGAAAGATGGGAAATGAGGGGAGAATAGGGGAGAAACAAGAAGAGCGTACCGGTAGACGCTGAATAGCAGTGTAAATGTTGTGTACTGGTGTGCAATTTTATGTTCAACCTTCGGGATTAGGGATGGTGCCATGTGAGTAGCAGGGGAAGTCGTCCCTGTACAAGGGTGGGTCGATGTGAGGGATGCCCCGAGCAATACTAAATTTTCTTTTTTAATGAACCCAAAGGGCGATTAAACTATAAATTTCTATATAGAGGAGGATGTAGTGCACTGTTAATAGTTAGGAAATATTACTCATTATTGGGCTGTAATACTGCCAAAAGTCTGGGAAATATAGCACATGAAACATTTTGAGAAATCTTTGCTAAACTGGGTTTGGTACCAGTCTTTTTTAAAATATAAGGTATTCGTATTGCTAAACTTCTCTTGGAATATTGTTTTTTGCTCAGAGATAAGCAGTTTCCTATTTCTGCAATTTTTATACAGCATTTGCTTTAAAAAAAAAGCAATACTGCCCAAGATTTTTCTACGGATGTCAAGATAGACCATCAGACAGTTAAAAGACTAAAACTAAACAGACGGCAAACCAATCTTTTATGATTACACTTTATTTAGCAAAAGATAACTGTGTTTTTAGTACCCACAAGGCACTGAATGTTCAGTGAAACGTCACAGAAGTATCCTAACTGTTCAAATACAAGGGGAAGCAGAGAAAA
The DNA here is from genome assembly GCA_029531755.1 of Holothuria leucospilota. Lineage (NCBI taxonomy): Eukaryota > Metazoa > Echinodermata > Holothuroidea > Aspidochirotida > Holothuriidae > Holothuria > Holothuria leucospilota. The sequence goes on from CM055972.1 coordinate 15,003,159, forward strand.
AATGCACTGATTTGATAACAATCACATGAATGTTACATAATAAATCATTTAATCACTTGAATGAAGCTTGAGTGTAAGTTTATTTTTAGAAGCCAGGAGGGTGCCAACCCATTGCTGATATTGATTTGGAAGTAGCGATCAAGGGAAAATAGCGATCCAGTTACCTGATCAATTGCTCCTTCCTCTCTTACTGATTGTATTAGAAGTCTACTATCCAAGCCACTCCCTTTTCTTATTTTGGGTTTACCTTAAACCAAATCTTCACCTCACTCATTCAGTGATAATTATCCTCTTTTTTACTTCAACAAATTCCTGGATTTGTTGCAGTCTGCCTATGACCGTTTGACAAAGGTAACATAATCATCAGTGTAGCTTACCAAAACAAGCATACATTGATTAATGAAATCAACAATGCAAACTGACCGAAGTCCTTAATGCTTGGCACAAAAATACCAGTATTGCAAAATATGCATGTGATATGCTTTGGTCAAACTGTAGCAAAAAAAAAAAAGAGTGGGCGAAGCAAATAAACAACAATTGTAAATAGAAACGGTCTAAATGGAAAATATTTCAAACGCACAACAGATTGATCTCCTCAACCCAATAACAAAGAGTGATTAACTAAACAGACCATGCGTATTTTTGTCTGGCTAAACTACACTCCTAAAATCGTCAGCTACACAAACAGTATTTTCCTAAAGTCAGTCCACCCTGGTGTTTCATTTCCAGAATGCGCTTAAAATTGTGTCATTTCACATAGAAAACACTTCATCTATTTCACCTCAGTGGTCTTACAAGGCTTTTGATAGCCGGGCTGAGTTAATGCAGATATGAGTATCTAGACTAATTTGAAAAATTACACAAACTATAGAAACACAAATGGTTTTCAAACAACGTTTAGAAATAAAAACTCATCAGCTCTTTACGAACCTATTCAAAAACCCTTTTGCAAAGAAAACAGTACTAGTCTGCTTTGAGAAGATTTAAATTTAAAACGCAGATTTAAAAACTGCAACTCTTTTAACTGAACCACTCTTGGGACAAACATTTGAAACTCCACAAGTCAGTGCTAGGTTTAATGTTTCAAAGGTACTGTATCATGCTCTTATATTATCGTCCTCTTCAGTGTCTTTCCTTTTCATTTCAAAGAAAACTGACTAACACAGTTGCTACAACCCATCTGTTTGGTAGCTGATGTTGTAAAATGAAGTTGTTCAGTTTGTACAGTGTCAATTACTTTTACAAAAGACATATATAGGACAATAGGAACGCCCGTCAAAAAGCGATGCTTACCTCGCTGTAAGTGTCCCACTATCACATGGGATGCAAGAAAGTGTAAACTCTCATGACCTCTCACAAAATAGTGGTTAAACTTACAGCCTTTGCTTTCTACACATAATCTGCCTGGCAAAAAGCCCATAGTGGTAATCATAGTAGTATTCAACGTCACAATATATATAGTCCTAACTGTTCAATCAGTCCACTCAATACTTTCCAGAGTGTACTGATTGCAACAATTTACGTACACATTTCGAAAAACCACTTGAAGTTGCTCTAGTTCAGCCAGTGGTTTTGCATGGTCGTAAAAGGACGGGTGCAACTAATGCAGACATAAGGTTACTAATTTTTGTATTAAATTAAGTATCAAAAGTACTTTTGCACAAAGATACCAGTTCCTCACGAGGCAAAGTATTTTATATAACATGGGTTAAATTGGTTCAGAAGTAATTAGTTTGCCTTGAAAAGTAGTATGTAAATTTAAAACTGAAATGTAAAACCAAAACGAAACTGAACCACTGCTCTTGAGACTTATCTGTTAAGTTCATAAGTCTGTTAGAGGTTTTGCATTTAAGAAGGCTCCAAATGCTCTTATATTATTGTCCTCTCTAGTGTTTTGGCCTTGTACCTCAAAGACAATTTTCTTGCAAGATTTCTCTCTGCCATGACCCATTACATTCTGATAGGTAGTTTAAGCAAAATATGTAGTGAAGTTTGTACAGAATGTCAATTGCTTTAATAACGTAACAAGGGAGGTCCAGGACAATTGACGTCGCTCATGTACAAGAAAAAACTGCTTTTTCTTGCTTTGACTGTCCCATAATATCACTGTAAAGGGCTCAGGTCAGCCTGCGGGCATCTCTGTTTTCACAATAGTCTCCTACATGAGTTACAGACGTCTTGTCAAGAAAAAAGGCAACATTTCATAAATAAACCTTCTTTTACATTGTGCACAGAAACACCTCTATAGAAGCCATAAAAATTAGGTGCATGATTGGTGTCTAGGAATATTTTAGACTGGTGAACCCATCAAGTGATTACTAAAGAGCAGGAACAGGCTGAAGGTTCAAGCATAATTTGGGTGGACACAAATGATGTAATCCAAAGCCATGCCTTAAATTTCGTGGTTATACACCCACCTACACAGCTACCCAGAACATGAATGGTTAGTGCCTCTTGTTAACAGGCACCAATTTAAAGATGCTTCATTATAAACATTAGCATTAGCACATGCAAGTCTGTTACATGACAAATTAATGGAGGTAAAAGAATCAACATCGTCTCCAAGTTCTTCCCTCTTTTCACCTTAGGGTCTATAGGTGGCAATATTTGTGAAAGCACTCACTATAGTTTTACAGATACCTGTAACCGTTTTCCAGTTCCAACCGTTTTCCGATTTTCCTTTTTAATACAATTTGAATATAAGGAATAATTACCTACAACCAGACTACTAGAATAAAAGGCATAAGGTAAAGCATTATTACTGATGTGTTTCAAAAATTAAGGTTATCAATTTTCAAAATGACTTATATCAAAGCTTGCAGTCAGTAATAATTGCACCAGACTACCATCAAATTGGATTCAAAATAAATTCTGGGTTCGGAACCTTATACCACTCCAAATCCTATTGTTCCCAGACTTTGATGAGAACCTACAGTAAGCAGCTTTCAATAAAAATGCTAAGCAAACAAATGTCATTACTAAAAGCCATCTGATACTCATCTCCTCGAACAGTTCAAATTCTCCCACCAAACTTTAAGTCCCTTCTCCAGTTTACTGACCAAATTTCTCCAGCGAAAGAGTACCAGCTTAAAGTGGTCAGTTTTAATAAGACATACTCACTTGTACCTTTACTTTTGTTACCGGTACCCATTCAAGGACTTTTTCATGTAGTTTTGCACTTTTCTTAAAATTTGTGATTATTTAAAGCCAAGGATTAGTACTATAAATGTTGCTACTGCATGCTTCCCGGTACATGGCTGGTTTTCACCCTGCATGATCAGTTTAACCTTCACATACTTACAGACCGGACATAATGAATTTCCTAATCGTTTTCTTTTTTTTTTGCATTGCCAATGACCCACTTCCTTTGGGTCCTTTATGCCTGCTTATAAGAATGAACGGTAGCGAGAACAATGAAAGATTCTCTGCATCCACTGAAAATTGACGGATCGAATAACGAAACTAAGAAAAAAGTAAAAAAAAAAAGAAAACAAAGAGAAATGTGTGAGCACTATATGCCACCACAAATAATTGCTATGTAAAATGAAAACAATCAAATGTACACAGTATGTAAGTTACCAGAATTACAGTGTGGCAGGAGGAGGTATGTACACTTTTATGATTCTCGTGTTTGAGTCAAAGAACTATGCATCATCACCATGCCTATATTCTAATTAGGTACAACAATATGAGGTTACCCAGGATCTCTCCAATATGCCCTCATAACTTCCTCAGTCAAATAATTTAAGCAGACAAGATTATTACATCTGATAATGCAGTGGTTCTGCTATTGCACTATCGACGATGGTAATATTGTGATTCATTTTCAATCCTTATTACACCTAGTAATATGACCCCTCACCCTCCCCCCTTCCTGCATCGCACATAGTGACACATGCACTACAAACTGCCAGGCTTTCTTTATCAGGCAGTTTAGTTATTTTCCACATATCATGCTACCCCACAAACCCATTCATAACCTACATGATGCCTATTCAACATGTAAATTATCTACATAAATTTACATATACAATAAAAGTCCCATGGTATTTGGTTTTCCCAACCAAGGACGTGTGTTTTACATATTTCAGGAGTACCAGGTGTAGGATTGGCCAACAATTGTTGAGTTTGTCTCCTTTGCTGAGAAATAGGATTGGCATGGAAGTCGTTCGATCTGCAAATCAAAGAAGATAACAACAGTTGTATGTGTCAGTTTGTACTAGTTAATAAAATGATGAAGATTAAAGAACCATAAACCTTGTATAAAGAGGCTGCAGTTGTGATTGCTTTCTTATGTTTTACGAAAATAGCTCCAGCAGAGCAGTAAATAGCTCTTCTAAAACCATGCAACATTGTTTTAATTCATCCTCCAAGGACCAACTACTCTCCTACAAGCTTTCCTGGAGAGAATTTAGTAGCTCACCTTCGTTTTCTATACATGGAGGTCTGTGTACTCTAATATAAATTTGTTTACCTATCTGAACAGTTTTCCAAACGATCATAGTTTATTGTATGCCTTGACATGGATCCACATAGGCGTCTAGCAGGCGCGGATCCAGAAATTTCGAAGGGGGGGGAGGCTGAAAGCCCCCTTGAATATTCTCCTAGATTAACATTATGCTAATTTTCACGTATTTGTTATTGTTGATGTGGCAAAAAGGGGGGCTGAGCCCGAGTAACCCCTCCCCCCCACCTTGGATTCGCGCCTGTCTACAGAAGAAACAACCCAGCCATTTATAGATTGTAGATATATTGATAAATCCAGTAGGGGCAAATACCTAAGTTTCTTGCGTAACAGAGTCTGATTTAGCAGTGGCCCACAGACCAGGGGCCAGTACATAAATTTCAAGTCAAACCAATTTCCAAAAGCAACCCAGTGGAACAGTTGATATTTAGAAGACGCAAAATACATTGAAAATCTTTTTCAAATTAGTCATCCAAATTTTCATTCAAACATTTTTATCATGTAAGCAATAAGTTGCTGAGAAGATTAAGCACATATTTGTGTAATATCATCATATTCACATTTGCAGAACAAGCACATTTTGACTAGCAGCTGGTCCCGGTTAGAAACGTAGAACACACCACAGACACTGCCATATACCACTTGCATTCCAGGTATAAACTTTTAGCGCATCAATGGCAAACAAAATCAATGAATGTTGCTTTATTCGATGCAAAAAATAAATAAGTAAATAACAGAAAGGAACGCTACAATCTAAGTAATTATTGTTGTATAAGTGTTTACCCTGAATGGCTGCAGGTTTCTCTTTATCCATTTCAGATGGTCTTTAATGTGTTTTAATAGTCTCTTTCGTACGTATTTCAAGTGTTCCTTATTCCAACCAGTTGCAGGTTTGCCGGTGGTAACTTTCATCGTAAAAATTTCCTGTAAAGAAAAAGTACATGTATATTGTTGACAACCTACAGTTATGTTACACTGCAAATTGAAAAGCACCATCATGAAATATTTCAAAAGCATATGCATACTTGGGAGATGCTATTATCAAAGCCTAACTGAGAACGAATGATCTTTTAACAACTTTTGACTTGCGCCAAACCACACAGGCCTATTCGGGTTGTATGAATTCAATTTGTGTGTCTATGTGTGTATGCACACTACACGAAAGTAGGCCGGGAAAGTAGGAAAATACTGAATCGCAGTGGGCCTATAAGGTGGCCTCAAGTTATGTTATTACTTAGCATGGACATATGTATGCACACCCGTCCATGGCCGATGTAAACACCCGCATAAGTGTGTAATAAGATACTGTTTATATTATTGAATTTTAACTTGTCACGGTCACTTTAACCACTTAGGATTAATATTTGAGAAGGGGGAAAGGGAATTTTGCTGTAGTGTTGGCAACGTTATGTATCCACTATCAGGGCTGACTGTCACAGTAAAGGTGAGGGTTACAGTAGCAGCAAAGTATTGGCACATAACAAAAAACAAAAATAAAGGAGTAGTTCGTTACCTTAATTGGTAGTGATAAAGGGTAACAAAATTTACATTTTTTTACATTTTATCAATGTTTAAAATATCAGTCAATATCCTTGTGTGCAGATCAGGTTGCAAAATCTATTCCACGAGTGCAGACAAGTATATACACTGTGAAGAGAAATGCTTTTACAGAGTAAAACGTGGCGTCTTCTCATGCGGAATTGCCAGCGCTAAAAGGTTTTTTCACAAACCAAATTTAGATTGTGTAAGGTATACCACTTTCCGGTCCAGTCTACATAAGGCCGTTGAATATTCAAGGCTCCCTGAAAAGCATTTCTGTGGGAGATGTTTGTGTCAATCAATTGTATTTTCCGACCCATTGCTTCACCTGAACCTTACAACCCTAGAAAAAAAAACTACGAAAGTGCCACCTGTACGTAGGGGAGCCAATTTATCATGTTATTTGTGCGAATACCTCTGAAATGTGTCATATTTGACGTCATCAGCTGTAAATACTGTGAGATGAATTTCTTATCTTACCCTTTCAGCCGATTAATTTTTTCAGTGGGGTGGGAAGAGTGAACCTGGGATGGAGCTTGCAGAGAACGCAGATAGGGAAATTTTCGGTTGATTGTGAATCCGACAAGGGAGGTATTATAGTAACTCCTTTATTCGATCATCGAATACGGGAGCACTATCTTTCTGCTTTAAACTACTCTGCAAGGCAAAACTGTTCATGTAAAACGTAATAAGTTTAAGCCATGTTGACTCATTTTTCCTCCTTCTTTAACACAATGTAAAGTAGTACTTGATTAGACGTTGTTGAAGCTGTTAAAGTTATTCTCGACGGCTCTTTCTTTCACTATCATAGGCTACTTGTTAAGCTCTCATCCTTTCGGGTCTCACTTTCTTTTGAGCACTTCTAGGTTACCCTCGATGTGGGAGATAACCCTCATAACTTCTGTTAAAATGCGTGCAGTCGGCTAAGCCTCTGTGGTCTTGTCCATGCTTATGGGACAGGCCCAATAAAAGACAATTAAGATAAAGCATACGTATGATGGAATTATGCCTTTAATGCTATGCATAATTGAGAGTGATAAAATTAAAATTATGATACTCTTTTCAGGAAAAAGGAATAAAAATTTGCAATTCTGGTGCATATCTACGGAAGTTACTACAATATATCAACTAGCTTAGAATTATTTTACTTTTTTCGGAGGGAGTCTTCGCTTACTAAATTTCAACAGATCGCAATCCAAACCCTGGTATGTCTTTTCAACGAAAACTTTTAAGACCCCCTTGTTCCATCAATTCTAGTCACGATCGATTCAGCAATTTAGATATTTTAACTACTCTTAATGTTACAATACATCCTAAAATGTCAAACATAGTATGCTTGCCTTAAACCTAGGAGATGAAGAAACGTGACGTGAATTTCCGTCAAAAGTTAAATTATACTCTGTTTAAGCTTATAAAGTCTACGAATTAACCTACTACCAGCATTTACAAATCAAGTACCCTCAAATTCTTACTGAGTGAATATACAAGCCATATTGATTGTTATTATCAGTCCATTCAAGGGCGTCTTACTTCGCAGACAGAGAATAATTAGGAAATAGAGGATTTATATACCAGTAGTTGCGAGGCATTTTTCTGTTGTAGAAGAACACGGCTTGGAATTGATATAGTTAACTTAATAACTGTCATTACTGCAAATATCGTTATGTTCAAGGACTAAGTTGATAATACACACACTGAAAGGTGAAAATTACTTGCAATCCTTTCAAGACAGAACACTACTATAATTCTTTGTGAAACGCTAGTCAAAATCACTATAAAAGTCCTGAAATAAAGACTGTTAGCGGTCAGACATCAGAAAATGATGTGATATTTTTTCTTTAGAAGTCTACAGTTCCGCCAAAACATCTGAGGTAACAAACTTGTGGAGTACTGTGGAATATATTATGCTGGATAGTAGCCACCTGCCAATACGTCGGAGCTGATTCATAATTACACGAGACAGTAAACACACGTTTTTACAGACGCCAATATTTCAACGCTACTTGAGGAGTTATTAGCAAGTTCTTGAGTTAACTCTGTCGTTAGGTGTCATTTCATTCAGCGTTCGCTTTATTTGACCTGAGTAATTTGGGTTTATAATGTGGGCTTAAATCACTCTGTTACTATCCAAGGAGGATTATTAAATCTTCAGCACAGGATGGAACTCCTTTCTATTCTCCTTATAACATGCATCATTGGTAAGTTTAATAAATAGCTTACTAGGTGCAAGTCCTCTAAAATGATTAGGTCTTTTCGGAACTAATACTTGGTGCTATTTTATAAGTTTACTTTTTTAACGTGGGCAGACACTTACTGTTGGTACAAAATTTCGTAAAAAGCAATGGCATAAGCTATAAGTGGTTCGAGGCGAAAATTTCCCTCAGGCTTACAAAGCTCCCAAAGCTTCTATCTATTCCAGGCTGAAATGTAGCTTTTTTTTGGGGGGGGGGTTGGCATTTTTTTTTTGTTATATTTAGTAAAACTTTGATAAGATGTAGAGTAGACATCAGACAATCAGAAAAGTAGTATGTGCTCCTTTCTTTTTCATGTACAAGGCGGGGGGGGGGGGGGAATGGGTAGCCAGCCAATTCAAAATGGCCACCATTTTGATATTCATTTTGTGCCACAAGATGCTCCCATCTTCATGATCATGGGAGGATCTTTTGGCACAGTATCAGAGATATCACCTCTTTAAAATGCACTTTTACCCATATTTGTTACTAAAAATTGAATAAATTTCAGTATTTTGGTTTCCTTTATTCAATATTTCGTTTTTCATCTGCCAGTGTGTAATTTTTCCTGTGTACTTCTGAGGCACTTGAGTACCAACTTTGTCAAGATGGAAGATGTTGTGTGGATGTAAAAGAAGTCACTATCGTTCAAACTTTCAACTTTTTAATGAAAAATTAAAATATTGATGTTTTAGCTGTTAAGGTTTACACAATGGGAAATTTGCCTGCTTTTAAAATTTTTAAAATTGATGTGTGTCTTAAAAATGTACTTTTCTTAAAATAGCAGAGAGAAAGTTAAGATCTTTGGAGTACACACTTTAAGAGAATGGTACTCGAATATGTCCCCAGGCGCTAAAATTGCCAAATTGCCGGTTTTTGGCGAAAAGAGCCATATTCGACAGGTCACTACAATAAAATGGATCAATATTTTGGGGAAAATTTTCCGTATATTGTGGGAGACTATTTATTTTACCACTTTTACTTCTAAAAAGTTTTAGACCCCAAATGTTGGGGCAACAGAGCCTTTCTTGAGATAAATCAGCCAAAATGATCAAAATGTGACCATTTTGAATTGGCTGACTACCCACTCACTTATACATGAAGAAGAACGGAACACATACTACTTTTCTGATTGTCTCGTTTCTACTCTACATCTTATCAAAGTTCTACCAAATATAGCCCCCAAAATGCTTCAAACCAAAACGTCCCTGGCTATTCTGTCGGTAACTTTTGGCAGATTAAGTTTAATTTCGTATCAAGGAACCAGTATCAAAACTTACTTTGTTTAGTTAGTGAACCTGTTACTCTTTCCTGCACACGTTTGAAAAAATAAAGTAACTCTTTTATTTGAAAATTTCCAAAAAAATTTATTCCGTTTCATATCGTGATTACAAATAATATGAAAACCAAAACATACCGTCAATTCCATTTGCTACTCTATCTGCACCTGCAGTGCACTATAAGTTTAATAGAAAACTTACATTCCCTATGAATAAAGGCATGAAGACAACAACAGGCAGTGGTTCCCTCAAACACAATTGGCTCATGGCTTTCCCCATGGCCATGTGTAAAGTAGCCGACCCGAAAGAGATATGGGCTTTATATTGGTGATTTCTCTACACACAGGGCCAAAAAAATTGACGCAGAAACGTAGAGTATTCTTTACGTACACATTTTTTTAATCCTGCATGCTGTTTACTGTAATGGCCTTGTCACCTAGTTGAGTTCTAAGATGGTGTTTCGCCCGCCACATACCATCCGAGAACCAAGTTATGATTAAAATTTTGACGACGATGTAAAAAGAAACGAAAAGAAAAGAAAAAATAAGTAAAAAATTTTAATATAATCCAATTACCATTTGTGATGTAAAGTGAAAGGGAAAACATTACAAGAAGCTTGCTATTTCATGGCCTGCTTCGCGGGTTCTTAATAGATCTTGCTTTAGTATAATCACTTTTCCTTAAACAGTGTTTATTTTATTGTTCTAAAACTCCTTGCAGGTTTAACCTACATCTATTCCCAAGCCCACTGCATCCTTAAATCGACCGTCTGTATGGCACTGTTGAAGAAAATTATTTTTGATGAAATGCTAGCGTAATTTTGTAACTCAACATTTAAGACCTTATATCTCGCTATCCTCATGGGCCTAAATAAATACGTTTGTAAATTTTACGTAGACAGTATACATTCCTGAATATCTAAGCCATATTTTCTTAAATATCAATTAGCTCTGTGTTTATTCAAAGGACAGAACTCTGTATTATTTGCGTATTTTTTTAAATTTTTGTCCTATTTTTTTAGAGACAGTTTTTATGAATCAGAGTATTTTGCCGAAATTTCACTGGGTAAGCAAGATACTTTATGTCCACCGAAACTGAAGTGTAGTTTTTCGTAGTCCTTGGCATTAAGCATTCAATTTCTCCAAAATACTTTGTCTCCAAGTTACTCGGAAATCGTCTTTACATGGCTTTACGTACATATCGCTTAGAAACTATGTGGTCGCCTTGCGGCCCTTCTCTGAAAGATGTTGGATCTCATTATTTGGATACAGTGATCTGTCTAAAACTTTAGTCTTTGCCCCTGCACATAAAATGTTTAGCTAAGCCATTTACTGTTAAAAGGTGACGACTCCTTAAAGTGTCAGAGAAAAATGTGATGTTGCATTCCCAGATATTTTAATTAGTACTACCAGAATTGAACTATGTTAACTTTGACGTATAGATTTGCAGTCAGGATATCTCAGTAATGCACAATTTAGCAATCACTAATAAGAGTAAAGTGGTAAAAAATGTAACATTTTGTCGTCGGATCGACGTTGGTTTGAAGGCAGCGTTTACTTCCGACCGATGTTCGTTGCGTCGCCGTTTGCATATCCGTTCGACGTTGGATCGACGTCGACAAAGACGGTCGTTTGGTCTAAAACCCGACTGCTCAATGTCCATTCAATGTCATTTTGACGTCGCGTTAGCAAAAGGGCTACATTTTTTTCCGACCTCCATCTGACGTCATATTTAAGTTGCAATTGAGATGTTTGTCACAGCGACGTCAGTCCGAAGTCTGACCTATCTCCAATCAGAGCCAGACCTCAGTCTGACTACTTGGACCCAAACCTGACGTCGATCCGATGGCAAAATGTTTACAGAGTTGTTCTTTTCTCTTTTTCAATGACAGGATTTTTGCTTTGCACATTGTATTGAGACTATCGATTGTTCAATGTGTATTTGCTTCATGAGAATGATATCTGTTAACATAATGTAGGTACACTGTTATCAGACATTATTTCATCCCTTTCAGTAACGGCGGCTAGAAGTGCTACATTCAACACAGAGGAGGAACTTATCAGTGATTTAATTTCAAATTATGGGTCGACTTCGTTGAGACCAGTGAAAAACCAAACCCAGGCTGTACTTGTAACCCTCAGGGCGCCGCCAACTGCCGTCTTTGAATTTGTAAGTTATGTCTTTCTAATATCTTACAGATTTGAAGTTTCTTGTTACCAAATACGAAATAGCACTCTACGACATCTATACCAGGAAAACTTTTTAAACTTTGGATCGATAGAACTAGATTAAGCATATTACAAAGTTTGGATAACAGATGTAAGAGGAACTGCTACAGAGAGAAGGCAACACGAGTAAAATCAAAGTGCGAGTTAACTTTACTCGCGCAATATGCGGTAATATAGGTGGATCCACTTACAAAACTTTAGAAAGGGGTAGGGAACGCAGGCTAGATGGTAAATTTCCAGTTTGGGCACACAGCTGATGTAATCTGAGAAGCCAAACTGGGCAAAAGGTGCGCTCCCCCCAGAGTTCGGGCCTGAATACGGACGACTTCTTATAGTAAAGGTATTAACATTAAGAGAAAACAAACATGCGTTCAACACAAATTTTCAAGCCGGAGGTTGTGTAATGATTTCAGGTATGTGGATTCTGTGCAGGCCCATATCCGAGGGCCTTTGTCCCATAGAAAAAATACTATTGCATTTTATTCTGAAAATATGTTATTTCGTAGCTACACTAATCATTCTGCCATCTTGGTAAGAAAAATACTACGATGTGGTATTTTGTAGTTTACTTATGGTGCCCTGATGATGCTTCTAATTTATTTGCATCCCAAAGGGAAACTTTTCCTTTTCCTCCACATCGCTTTAAGTATTTGGTTTTATCACAGCACAGGGAATAAAACTGTGTTTACCGAGAATTTTGACACATCCAGCCTTTGCAATAAGCAGTCAACATTTAACTACTTTACTTGAAAGCTACGTTCCATTCTATAAAGCAATGTTTATCACCCTGTTTAACTATTGCATGAAGAGAGAAGCCATGTGATGAAGATCAAAACTAATAGCGACCGTCGAAAATTTAATTCCACTTAGCAACGGTTAATGTGCGTGGAATACGACTTGCTATGAAATCCTGACTCCTAATCATTTGTGTCCAAAACGAAGTCAAGCATAAAGCAAATCTGACATTTTGAACGTCCAATTATCTGATGGCTCGATGGACTCCTGATATTTACTGATATTAAGTGTGTATAGAGGGATATGTCACACAATTGAGTGTGGTGTGTTTGGTGTAAATTACGCATGAATATTTTAAGCCTTATGTCGATCAAAATAAATTACTTGTAATTGATGGCTATAGTTCGAAATTTCAGATAGTAATAAGTCGAATGGTCTGGAGATGTCATTAGAGTATCCTACGTTGACAGGCTAAAATCTGCTTATCTGAGACCCACCACTTGGTGAAGTGAACCTTCTCAGTCATAAGTAGGCCCAACAGTATGACTTCGTAATTGTGCACAAAATGAAAATAAACTTAGAGGTGTCTTGGACGGTCGACTACAGTTATCTCTCTTTTATCGAGTGAAAATCGATTAAAAGTCCACTCTGTTTGGAGTGGTATAAACTCTGACTGAATGAAAATGATACTTGTTGTAGAATGGAGTGTCACTCGAAACAGTGAGTCTCTCTGTTTCGAGTGAGACTCCATTCTACAACAAGGAGAGAGTGGTTCCAGTAGTCTCTCATTTTGGCAGAATTTCCCTCTTTTACATTTCGAAGCTAAGCCTTTATACATATTCTTAATTACTAAGACTACAACGAGTACACAAACAGGTTTTAATAAATATTCTTTTCTATTCCAATTTCTCAAGGCCGAGCTAGAGCAAAACATACAGTTCCAAAGCTATTTCAGACTGGTAAGTGTACCTTTTTGAGATTTCGAGGACTTCAATACCATAAAAAGTTCATTTCATGTTTCGTAGTTCCTTACTAAAAGGACAAATTACAACTACGGTAATTGCCATTGAAGGAAGTGGCACGTCTTTAATATGGATCTGTAGGGCAAGGGTTGGGACCAACTCCCATCTCTTCCCCCCCCCCCCATAAAAACCCATTCGGGAAAAAAATTTGCTTTTTTCGAAGAAGTTAGATCCTATTTTGGGAGGAAACATACTAAAAATGTCAGGCGGAAGTGTTCACCCGCACACCGAGAGTGGTCCCCCTGCTCATGTATGGAGGGTAGTTATATGTTGGGGCTGTTAGTCCCAAGAACTCTTTGAATCTGGCATGCGGTCGTACTACGAAAGAAATGTACGCGATATCACCATCCGACCTATTATACTTACTAACTAGCTAACTAACTGACTGACTGACTGACTGACTGACTGACTGACTGACTGCCTGCCTGCCTGCCTGCATTTGGTTAACCAAATGATTAATGAACTAACTAACTTATTAACTAAACAATTAATGAACTAACTTACTAAATAACGAGAGAATGGGGTAAGTTGAGTGCTAGCATGTACAAGACATGTCCTACATGCTCCACAGGGTAAATTATATGCAGGTGTCTACTGTACTGTCCTTCAACATTTCCTTTAAATTCTGCACATTGAAACTTTCCTCAATAATCAATCCAAAGACAAATGTCGCAACTACCAAAGACAACAGAAAAATAAATCTGTTTTAGGAAACTTTATGAAACATAATATTATGTACCTTAACTTTAAGAATGGCATGTTCCTGTTTGCAAGATTCAAGCTGATTGCCATGTTCTGTGATTTCATGTTGCTGTGACACAATTTACCGATCACTTAATGCTGTTTCGATCATACAGTTAATGATCCGTGTCGTGCACACACTGTATGGCGAACCTGTTACTAAAAAGAGGTTAACTACACCTACCTCCAAGGTTATATAGATCATCATAATAAATGACTCATATGAAAGGATCTTGACGGTGCAAATTCTATCTCATCTGTTATTTCGTCTGCTCTGAACATGTGAATCAGATCCGAGCTTTATCTTTAAAATGGTTGTGGAAGCTCATATTGAATTAAAAACATTGCACCGTTTACAAGATGGCCTCGATTATTCCAGTTTGGTATTAATTCATCAAAGAGAATGGAAGCTTAATTTTTCTCACTGACGGGTAAAAGTAGATCCTGCAAGTTCAAAATTCAGTTACAGGTCACAGCGAAAAGGTCTTTACACCCTCTGATTTAGATAACACAAGGACATTTTCTTCACTTCCACTTCAAGCGAGAGCTAATATTCCTTTGAAGTTCTCCTTTTTAATGGTTTCTATTGAGTTTTCTTGGGTTTTTAAGACTGCAACTTAGTAAAACAACACACTTTAATGCAACATTTTTCATGGAGGTTTTTAGGCCATTTGTGGTTGTGAAATTTATTTTAATGTAACTTTATATGAACCTTTTTGGCCACCGTAACTTGCAAGGAAATGTACACTGCTTTGCGTCATGAGTGCTTACTTTACAAACAGGTTAAATATTTGATACATATCACTTTTTATTTCTTTGCCTTTTCAGGTTTGGCGAGATGAAAAGTTGACGTGGGACCCAGACGAATACAATGGGGTAAAGATGGTCGAGTTGCTCCGTAAGAATATATGGGTGCCACACTTATCATTGCTGGAAAAGTAAGCACTATGTTTCGTATGGCATAAAACAGCATATTTAGTTGCACCACTTATCTGACGGCACTATACATAGCTTCTTCAGTTAATTATATCAAGAAGGTATTTAAAAATCGTTAATGAACGCAGTAAATATCTAAAACCTCAACCTTAGGAGGACCAGACCTCAGGTACTTAGACTTACATCACTGCCTTTCGTTACAAAGGATTACAGTAATTGCACCTAAATTTGCAGCTTACTGTTTACAAGCTTTACTTTAAAAAACAGCACCCAAACCTTAACTGATGGTTAAACACTTTATTGAGGTATTTTAGACATACGTAAACGACATAATGAGTTTTATACCTAAACAACAAGGTGCAGGACGAACGTTCATTTCCATGCATTTAATCGTGTGCATAACCGAAAAAGTGTGCGCCCAGCGAATCAAACAAAGATGTTTTATAGTCAGACATTTCGATTGTTGTCACTTCTTATTAACGACAAAATAAGGGTGTGAATTTGGATTTGACTGTCTGGTGTTTGATGTCCAGGGCACATAACTATTGGTTTGGACACAGCTGAGACAACCCGAGACCGAATTGGTTTCGGTCAAGGGCGTAGGCTGGGGGGGTGCATTGGGTGCACGTGCACCCACCCGTTGAGGCAGAGGAGTTCCGCTCTGGCCTGGGAAACAGAAAAATGCACTCCTTCTGTTTTCAACAGCTGTGAAAACAAGGACGAACATGACTTTTGTCCACACACCAACCTACATCGGTAAGTTTGGTAATTGAATTACAGGATGCGCCTTGATATATATGAAGGTCTAGAGCCACGGTATCTCTATATGTGCTGAGAACCCAAAGACAGTCTCTCATTTATCCAAATTGCCTTAGTGTGCGTGTGGAAGCTCGGGTTTTACTCAATCCCAAACTTATTTTTAGTCCAATGATTATCTCTCAGACTGAGAGTTAAGATATTTAAGTATTTTGTAAATAATAAAATTGACGGATCATGTGTTGTCCATGTAAACTTGAGGAAAAACCCTATTGTTTTCTGTTTGAAGCTCAAGGTTATTTTAGGTGACCAGCAGAGGTCAAAGTCTTGAAAAACCTTGTAGAAGGAATATCTGAAGAACAAAAAAGTCTCTGAAACCTCGTAGGAGTCAGTGGCGTCGTGCCCATTGGGGCCCAAATTTTGTCAAAGGTGTCCTCAAATTTTGTGTAAAAATGCATTTAAAATCCTTCACATGTCCAGTTAATACGAGAAATTAACTGTTTTCGGAAAATATAACTCAATGGAGTTATGTTACCCCGTTGCATGGTTAGGTCAGTTTGCTAGGGAAGGCTGTTCTTTCATTTCATGCAAATTATCTTTGGATGAAGGGGAGGTCGTACATGGACAAAAAGGTGAGATAGTTGGTGATAATTAGCCATTTCCGACTAAAAAAGCAGAATCAGTTCCAATTTAATTATGTGAATAGCTACTTATATGTTATGAGCATTAATACCGAACTAGTGTAAGTAGTCGGTGGACAATCAGCTAGTAGGGGAAAGTCGGAAGCAGTCTGACCGAGTCTGGCCGAGCAAAAGGCGCACCGTTTCCCTCCTCCCGATTGGCCGTCATGCGTGTTTTAATATGCTTCAAGATGTTTTACAAATAGTGGCACCATTTTGCATCTCAGCCTGCTTTCCAAAAGCAAATCTTTTCCAAAGGGGATTGGGACACTCCTTCCCCTTAGGCTCTCCCCCAGGACAGCGAAAAATCAGACCTTGCGGCCCTCAATTAAAACTTGTTTTTCTTTTGAAGGTTAACCACTAAACAAATAACAGTAGTTTCTGAGAAAAACGGTAAATCATATATTTATAAAGGTATTTACCTTCATATTGGTCATTGTACAAGTGCGAAGCCAATGAGAGGAAGAGGGCAGTCACCCACTCCCCCCCCCCCCCCCGGCATATTTTGGTATTTTATGAAGTTTAATTCTTACAATAAGGCTGGTATTTCCCCATTTATATCTGGTAAATGGGCCTGGGAAGTGTCATTTCCAGCGATCTGGGAGGCATTTCGGGCCAAAATTTTCGTGCTCCGCGCCAACCCATGGTGGCGCGGAGCGCTGACAGTCTGTCTATGGACTTGGTCCTCCTTGACAAATACCTGGCTACGCCCTTGTTCCAGAAGGAGGCATCATTTTCTTTCTAACCAGTTGACTTTTCTCAATGTCAGTCGGGTGATTCACAGTCGGCCCTCACCTTACACCTGCGCACGCACTGAGGAACAGTGATTAGAAACAATTATGGCAGAGAAACGTAAAACGCAGCTTACAATTTCTGACAGTTTTTCGAGGAAGAAAGGTGAACTACGTTCTTAGTGTTGATTTATGATACGTCCTCGCATAGAAGCTCATTTCCCAATTATAAGCTTGCATTTCATGCAATGGTAGTTTTACATTTTATCTGGAAATTTTCTGATCGTTTTGCAATTTGATAATTTTTTATTGATCAAGTTAAAATTTTATTGCAAAACGAAAATTCAAAATAACGGCTGCTTTGATTCTACTAACAAACCTGGAAAATGCCATTTCCGGCTGTCTGAGGGGTCGCTATTTTTCAAAATTTTCTGTACGCTCCGCGCCAACTGATGGTGGCGCTCCGCTTAGATAGTCTTTCGGACAGTCACCGCTCATAGCCCCCCTCCCATAAAAAATTATTTTTGCACGACGCCCCTGGTAGGAATGATATCTGAAGAGAAAAATAGGTCATTGAGTTACTATTTGACATGAGAGTATAACTGAGCTCTTAATCTGTGTCAAGGTCATTTGAGGTCAGCGGAGGTCAAAGTCTGAAAGCCTTGTGAATACCTATCAATTTAGAATATGAATATTGCGACATTTTAATTTGAATAAAAAAGACATGCATTAACAATCCGTGTACTATTTCAAGTAAATTGAGAAACGGCAGACAGGGGATCACTTTTTTTAAGGCTGGGTACATGTGGCTTAAGTCTCCTGAAATGCTGTTTCCGGCCATCTGGGGGATTTAAAAACCGAAAATTTTCTTGTATGCTCAGCGCCAAGCAATGCTGGCGCTCCGCTTAGATATTCTTCCTGGTTCCACCTACCTGAAATGTGCACCTCCCCATGCCAAATGCAGCCTACGCCCTTGTCGGTGATAGGTCTAAGCTACCCTTTACAAGAAACTGTAAACCGAAAGATAAATCCTACATTATAATGTGCCATTGCATTTTTCAGTTAAAAAAAGACTGTAAACTTCCTGTTTTCACTTCCGTCTTCAATTTCATCATTATTCATCACAAAAGTGGAAGCTAATGTAATACAAATTTCTACGTCTTTCCGTTGCTTATGTTTTTACCTTTTAGCCTGGAAACAACGACATCGTGCCCTCTGGAGACGATAATGAGGGTTTCACATAACGGAGAAGTGGTTATGTCATGTATTGTCATCACTTCCACATTTTGTCAAATCTTGGTGAAGTACTTTCCATTTGACTACCAACATTGTTCTTTGACCTATATGTCGTGGGTGTATGACGTAAGCAAGGTATGTAAATTTTCGTTAGGTCTGCGTCTAACACCTTACGTTAATTAAGAGTGGATTAACTAGCACAGTGGCCTTGAAACTTATCCCTTGATGATTCGATTTTCAGAAATCGTCATCTTGATACCCTAAAGGCATGGGAGGGGAGGGGGCAATATGTGTCAATAAGCAGATTCCACTATCAAGGTCCCTCTCTCTGATTTCTTATATATGTTGTATGTACAAAACTGACGAATATTTACTTGACTAGGGCCCCTTAAAAGGAATGTAAAACCCAGAGATTCCAGAATGATTCAATAAGAAACACTAATAGGCTAAGATTTTGGTGAAGTTTCAACTAAATATAACGTTTTCACCCAATTCCAGGGATTGTTTTCATTCGTGTGCACAATCATCAAATTAGAGGTCATTGCTGTTACTTTTGTAAAAGAGCTGGCGTTTCAAATCTGACGCCAGAGAGTCAAATCCTTAGTCGTGGCCAATATGAATTAACCAGAGAGTTGTTACGTTGAAGTTGCCCAATAACAACTCTCGGAATTCACAGAAACACAGCATACAATCTTGCCTTGAAACATTAGGGCCTATATAAAATTCCAGGATGAAAGTGTGTAGCGTCGCAACTGACACTGTTGGCTATAATAAGGGTTTATAAAATTCCTGGCAAAGTTTGTGTCAAGGCCACTGTCCCTGTAAAGCATACTGTGATAGCCTATGCCACTCCACACTTACCTTACCGTCAGGCACTTCCTTCATTCTTGAATGCTTTTCCTGGAGGTCAGTATCTGCATGGAAGTACCACCTTCGAGGTAGTACGATCCATGGTATCTGAACGGGTTTCAAAAATTATCGCTGAGTATCAGCTGAGTTGTCGAGCGAGCAGCATAATATGAATGCTGACTATAACATGCGCAACCTTTTATTCGTTTTGTGGGAAGGCATCATTTGCTGTTGAAAAGCAAGCACTCCTCTTGCGTAAAGAAATATCACGGAACGTTCCGAATTCAACACAAGACGAGTTTCATAGGTAAACGTAATCATTTTTGAAGGTGTCACTGCCAGCTGTTTTAAGAAGTTACTTCTTGCTCTCCAATCTGGGAAAAATATATTATGCAGAAAGCACTATACATATTCACAACGTTCCCCTTTATTCATATATATTTTTTAAGTAGCAGAAACGGTGTTTGGGTTGTTGTTACTGTGTGGGAGGGTGCTTGTGCAGGAAATCTGACCTGCATGCTGTGTTGGAGAAGATTAAATTGTAAAATTTTAATATTCTCAATTTGACACTGCAAGAGTTTCATGAGTTTGATTATGAAGGTTACTTTGAAGTACATTTTTAAAGAGCCGTCAAAGCACAGGTCTATGGCCTGTTGCCCTATCGGCCTGTTGGCTTTGGTCATGTGGCTTTTATATCACTAAACGTGAATGGTTGGTTATTGTTTTTGCTTCAAAATCGGTACCGTAGTTGAAGGTGCTTTGATAAAGTAGACGAAGATGTCAGAACGAAAGATGCATAACCACTTTTTGCAAAGAAATGAATATATTAATCTCTTGTTATATTAAAGTTTCTTCAGAAATTCTTGTCTTTTGTATTTTTATTCCTCAGATTGAGCTCGAAGTATCAGAGGACACCAACGCTTTTGAAGATGAAATACTTTCTAACGGTATTTGGGACTTAGCTGGGTTAGAGATAGAACACTTTGTTCAGGAATACAACTGTTCTGATTGTCATTATGGGTATTCGCAGATTCGTTACACAGTCGAATTACGACGAACCCAATCTCTCTTCTATGGGATAAATATATTATTGCCCAGCTTTTTGTTATCATTCATGAACATTCTAGTATTTCGTTTGCCCCCGGACTGTGGAGAAAAAATATCATTCGTAATGACCAACGTTCTAGCTCTCATCCTCTTTCAACAACTAGTGTCTGATTCCCTTCCTCCAGCGGGAAACGACCATCCCGTCATCGGTAAGTGTTTTCTGATTTATTTTTCTGCAGGGGTGACGCCTATGTGCTCGGGGGACACCAGGCACCCTCACTAGGGGAAACCCAGACCTGGATACCCTTTGTACACGATAATACTTTGTTTGCATGTTTGCATGGTTTGTTTGCATTATGTATTCCCTGGGTAATGGGCGTCCCAGTCCACTTTCGCTTTGGGCACTCTGTGCCACAGTAACGCCATTGTACCTTATATTGGCATCTATCGTTTCCTGTAAGCTACTAGATTATATGGCACAGGACTAAGCAGATGACCCGTAGCCAGAGTTGTTAAAGTGGGTCCACCAAATGGTGCAATAGGTTCCACTTCTTCCTGAACAGTTGCATTTCATTTTTTCTGTTTTATTGTAAAATCCAGTAATTCAATACTTGGGAAATCAAGTGCCCCGTGGCTGCGGGCCTGTTCCGCAGGTCACAGAAACCAAGGTCTTTTCATGAAATTTACGTTAAAAGCCCTGTAGCAGATCTTTTATCTCAAGGACTAACAGATATAGAAGTTGTTGCGTATTTCAGCCTACTAATAGAGTTTACATGCACACCTGAAACGAAAGATACTTTGCATCGTTTCATTCAAACTAAATGTTAAAATTTCAAAAATATATGTTTCAAAGCTTAGAGAATAAATTCAAATGGTCCAACTTTCATCTTTAAAGGACATTCCTGAATCGAGTAATAAAATGATTACCCTTATTGACTCAATTTAAAAGTCAGATTGAGCAAAAATTTGTGATGTCATTCTTGTAATACTCAAACTACCGTCTTTATGTTTCCTTGGGGTCAAACTGTGATCACTTACTCACTCGTATAGGGTGAAGTGACTACACAAGCCCTCTCCGAGAAAAGGAAGAAAACAGTAACTATTTCAGGGTCATATAAACGATTTCATTTCAAAAGGAAACAAAGCTAGAAAGGTGAGTAATACGAGATGGACATCAACTCTTATTGCTCAGTCTTCAAATTAAGTGAATAAATGTCAACATTTTGTATCCCACCAACGATATATGAGATAATCATTTTACAACCTCTAAAACGTATTTTCTTGTATTTAAAAACTTGTAAGTGCTCACTCTCTGGAATGAAAATCTTATGACAAAAGGGAACGAGATGGTACGAATTGTATTCAGGGTTGCTATTGAGGTTGTTCGGTTGCTATAATTTTACGATACATTCTCTTGCTTTCTCTCCGGAGACTAAAATTCATAAACTATCGATATGTTTCTTCAAAGTAAAAGAAAAAAGCACAGCGGAAAGACCAGTGGTTTCTCACCATATTTTTTTTATATTTTGTTTTACATTTCTGAACGGTAGTCGAACGTCTGCACATGGAGATTCTACACATTTAGGCGTTGGTCATGGAATTACTTAACAAGCAACCCCAGGCTACCCTTAGTTATGAGAATAGACCTTCTGCACATGACGTCACATGGACAAAGACACTGAAGGGCGCGTAGGCCAGGAACTCGCATGTCCACACTTTCATACCCTCAAATAGAGCAGCATGTCCTCTATAGGCCGGTTTATACTTCAATATAGCGCTACAAAGCTATGAATGTTGAACAGGGTTCAGCTCTGAACTATGTCCGTGACTGGACTGGGAGAGCAAGCGTTTTCCATATATAGTCCTTATAGCCTTGTAACGCGTGAAAATTTGGAAGAAGATAAGCGTCGGTTAATGCTCTCAAATTTTACGGGCTATAAATCTAAAAGAACCAACAATGGCTATCCCCTTCTCCTCTGGGCCATTTACGAACATAGCTTACAGTTGAACAGCTCAACATCCATAGCTTTATAGCGTTATACTGGGTATGAATAGGCCTTAAGCCGGAGTTAAGAATACGGTAATCAAGAAGGATACAACGTCAATGCATAAGTTCTATAAGAGAGCAAGACAATCTAAACGAAAACTAATCCTTGTTTCTGTTGACAGGAAAACATATATCTTTGATGATTGTCTCTGGTTGCATCGCTATTGTTTGGACCGTCTTCGTACTCAATCTCTATCATAAAAGAAAGCCGTTTCCAGTTAGAGTCGCCTATTTTTTCCGTTCTCGACTTGGAAGATTTGTGACGACAATACTATGTTTTGAATGCATACATCTGCGGAAGTCTAAGAGGCCTGACAGAGTAGGCACGCGATTAGCAGCGAACTCTGGAGAAGTAAAGTCGTACGTAACCGTTGATAATTGTGGAGAGGGAAACAACCAGGTTACCCTTGGGGCAGAGGAGACACACTATCCATTGACCCGTAAAATGAGTCAAAAAGTAGAGGAGAGTGATATCCTAAAATGGCAAGAATACGCTTTGTTTCTCGATTGGTTAATGGCTATCATTGTGACTGTCTTCAATCTGGTTCTCTACTGTATCATAATAGTGACGATCCTCACACAGAACCCCGATGAGTATCATCATGGCGGTCACGAGGAAGCGGAGGGTCATCATGATCGTTGATGGTACTCACACATTGAAGAAAGGCTAACGATGGTAAAAATCAATTTTGCGTGCAAATGTTGGTAGACAATGTAAAGGCCAAGTTGACTGTAGACTTTAGAGGGTGTAGAGACGACGTCACAGATAGATTTGATTCCACATTGGACTGCAACTACTATCCATTAAGTGCCTATTATACAACGTATGATAGTGACATGCACAGGTTTATTGCAGTGTTGCATGTGGGCACCTACATAATGAAGTTGTAACATACCGTGCTAACGTTGTGACGGCGATAACGTCCAATGTGCCTACGTAAACAAAACGGATGATATAACTGTTCTTGTTCTGTGGCTCAACTGTCTTAAAATATGATCTCGTGCCACAATATGTAACGTTATGGTGCCTGCATGTTGTGCTGTCTTCTTGTAGAACTTGCACCCTTAAGACATGCTTCTGTTATCAGCATATACTTCCATACCTAAAGTGTTTAGGTTTTGAGGTCGAAGGAAATATTCGACCTTTTCCCTACATATAAAGCTTGTCTGGATGCAAAATATTAACAGTGGCTTCTTAAGAATCTA
Organism: Holothuria leucospilota; assembly: GCA_029531755.1. Taxonomy (NCBI): domain Eukaryota; kingdom Metazoa; phylum Echinodermata; class Holothuroidea; order Aspidochirotida; family Holothuriidae; genus Holothuria; species Holothuria leucospilota. The sequence continues at coordinate 15,026,888 of CM055972.1, forward strand.
ACTTCTGTTACTTATGAATTGGAAAAGGGTTATTTAGCTTCAAGAAGGTACTTTGGCAGAGAACGGATATATAATTTCAAAAACTGCATAAAATATATCTGTTTAACAGTTTAAGGAGGTGAAAGCCGCATTGCAATTGCAGGTAGTGTTTGGAAAATGCTTATGGTCAAAAGATGGTTATTTTTCCAGCGATACAGAGCATTATAGGAAATCTGTTTTTTTATGGAAAATATGTGATTTCGTCGAGGCGCATTGATTAGACTAAGTATATATTTGTTACCAATATTGACACATCTAAATGAAATATTCAATAACTTGTTAGTAATACCCTACATATGGCATAATTTTGTCCTAGATCTGCATGGGCAAATATTCAAACATTCTAACAGTATCATATGTAAAGAACAAAATGCACGCTAAATTTTAAGAAGAGCAAACGCATTCTGAGGCATAATTTCCACACCCTTCATATTAGGTATTGTGGCCTTGAAGAGACCTGAAGGTATTTCTTGAGAAGTGTAAGCGGTTTTTAAAAAAAAAACAATACATTGAGTTAGGACAGAGTCATGACGGTATGGAGGACATGTATTAGATTTTTTCCTCTTTGACATAGGACGTTGTGAAATGCCACTGAAAAAGCCTTTAGGTCCCCCTTTTTTCCCAGTTCATTGAAATTTCATTTCAATTTTCCCCCTTGAAGTACACAGTTAAAATAAAGTTAACAAGGTGTTCAAATTGTTGTAGAAACGGGCTCATGAGCCAGTGGGCAAAGTGTGTAGCCTCTGCCCCTAGCAGATTTTGTGAAAAACAGGGCATTTTGAGAGGGGACCGGAGTAAAAGCTTTCCTCGGGCATGAGGAACTCGGGGTGCTCACTCTCTTCCCCCTTCTAAAATATCCCCTGAGCCTACGGTGAGATACGTGCCCTGTGATTCAACAATTAGTACTAATGACGCCTAGCTGAGGGCAGCCCTTGGTGTTAAAATGACTCACACAAAGATAACACTTTTATGTCGGACGTCAAAATTGCAGCCTGTTTCTGAATTGGGTCATGGGGATACCTTTCCTCACAGCATATGCCATATGGGTGAGCTTCTTGAGACTCACGTAGTTGCTGGTAGAACGCACCTATTACGTACACTTCTTAAAATCTTGTGCGTATACACTCACAAAGTGGTTTAATTAGAGATTTAACGCCTGGCATACACAACCTTTACATATTAGTACTTCATTGCTACAGAGGAATGCTAAACAATTAATTGAAAACTACCGTAAAGGTCTTAGATACTTACAACCAGGGAGCTGTTATAAGACTAAGCTACCACCTCCGTGTTCCAACCATGTTTGGTGACTACTGTAAATTTAAAACATCCTTTGAAATTTTTCACCACGGCTCAATTGATTACCACAGACTTTCCACCTTTGAGTCTAAAACAGAGACCTAAGAGGAATAACTAAATTATAATACAAAGTGTCATTGAAATTATAGTATAATACACTCAAAGTTGTGGTGGTATTCCTTATGTGAGTCATGTTTTTTTTTAATATTTTGGCATGAATAATTGTTGATTACCTTTGCATGAGAAATCTGTTGGAGAATAAAGAAGACAATCTTCTTTTTTATTATGGAAAGAGAATAATCAAGTACGTTGCGAAAAGCAGCAGTCTTTTCATTTGATTGGTGGCATATAGAGCAAATCTGCTTACGGCTCTTTTGAACTTTTTAACTATTTACGTGTAAATCACTCAACCGTATCTTACCATAAACAGTTTCTGTAGCACATGCTAAGAAATTATAGAGTTAGAGTTAGATGAGGTTTTACGGCTCAGTTTCTAACCAACTGGTTTTAAGTAGGGCCGACCACGGCCTTCTTTCCAGTTGTGGCTCACTGGCTTGTTTTCCCTACTGCATTGCTTATGCTGAGCACCGAGCACAATGGGAGTAGGTTCCATTTTTAAAGTCTTTGGTTTGATCCGGCCAGGAGTCGAACCCCAGTAATTATACTGTATAAGGTATGAGGATCGGGTGTCTCCCGACCTAAAATGATTCCATATGTGTCTGTTTAAAACAGAATTGTGTAAATATAACAAACGTGAAACCCCCGGGCATACATTGTTTTTGTTACATTTCATCTTGGATCATGTTGTTTAAGAGGGTACACACATAGCAAATGAATTGGAGGAAACACTTATATTACCATGCAGTTCACAGCTGATGTTGAACGTCTCAAACGCCTGGTTTCCTGAGTTGGACACAAACATAATTCTTGAAATTTTATTATTTCTGTTACTTCCTTAAAGTAAGTTACCGTGGATGAATGAACAATCAAAACAGAGTGCGCTGCATGTGTTCATTGCGCACGATAAAAATTCATCACATTTAATCATACATAATGTGAATTCTTTGTTCAGTGAACTTAAAATATATTCTATTGGTGAACGTGTTAAGAGCACAGGGTTATTTTTGTAGTAGCTTTTCAATATAACAGTGCATGATGTATTGTAGTCTTTGATATCATTAAGACAAACGTATCTTGCCTTGCAATATTGACGTAGATGACCAGAATATTAAGCATATTGTACATTTTAGATTATAAAATCATGAAATTTTTGTGATAGATCCATCCAGAATATTATTGAAAATTTTAACAGTACCAATTGAAGCTTCAAGACTAAAAAGTGTATCAATTCATAACAGGCAGCCAGGCCAGGAGTTGACAACCCATGCACGCTGCATCACCATTATAAGCATTTTAAGTGCTTGGGAAACAAATGTTATTCTGACAGAAGAAATATTCTAAAGTGGACAACAAGAGTAACAAATAAAATTTTGAAGGGCTTTTGGAAGACATAATGTAATACATGGAGCCCTTTCATTCGATTGAACCAGCGCATTCTTTTGAGTACCTCTTAAGAGCACATCACACACTTTAGTTACGTACGCTACTAGCTTGCATGACTCTTTGCTTTGGAACTATTTCAGGCATCCGTGCCAACTTTTTCCGTCATGTTTATACAATAACTTTATCACGGTAAAGTGAGGTCTAAATGTATTACAGATAAGCAATCTGTATATTCATATTTTTGTTATATCATCAGGAGAAGAAATTGCCCAGTACGTGGAAATCAGTTGGATGTAAAGGTCGTAACCTGTGTTTTCAAAGAATGTTTGCCCCACTGAAGGCCAACTTGTCTCATTATAATACTTATTTACAGGTTACGAACTATGGGGTATAACTATTAGCAAGTACAGCATCAAGAAAATAGTTCTTTGATTCCTAATTTCATTTTAAAATGGAACCAAAAACTCTTTTAACCCTCAGAAATCTAATTTCAGTGTTCTGTGTTATTTCGATCTTGCAAACCATTAAATTACTTCGAAAGTGAAAGTAATGAAAAATGACACATTAGCAAGCAAAATCAAAGGACAAGGAATTTGGTTACTTAGAAAACACTATTGAAAGACATAAGAGATCTTCATACAACAGCCAGTTGTAGTTGTGTGCTCCTAATGAAAGCAAAGTACAATTGTTTTGTGTTCAAAGTTGTAACACTCGAAAAATTATCTTAAAAGTCATAGCGTGGATGGTTGCAAGTTTGAAAGCTGTTTCCAGAACAGTGATAAGAGATCTACGAACGTTCAGAATTAAGGTAAACGTAAGACCAGAACATACCTTTCACCACCTTTTTCAAACAAAGGTAAGTTTCTGTAAAGGAAATAACCTGCTATTTAGGGGTATGTACTGTACATATATGTTCCCTTTTGTTCGTGACAACATAACTCCATGCTGTTTAGTAAAATGATCATACACTAGCTGGGATGATTCTTTTTTCATAATTTTAAGTGTTTTCCTCCACCTGCAGGTCACCGACAAGAATGCAGGTACTCTGGGCTCGAGACTTCATAAATTATGTAGTCTAGTGACCGGGATCAACCAGCACAGTTTAACAAAACGTCACAAGTGTCTTCACACTGAGGCGTTAAACTGTCAAGAGGGAAGAGAGAATAGGTTAACTTGAATTACTTGTGTAGGTCAACAAGGGAAGAATCTTTAGTGCGCTGGTGGAGAGGGCGTCGTCCCCGTGTTTCGCATGCGTTATAGGCTACGTTAGGAAATTCGGTCAGGGTATAAGTCAGAGGTTCGACTGGGGTAAGAAGTAAGGTTAGGAGTAAGTTTAGGTGTAAGTTAGTCTTTGTGTTACTGGTTAGGGTAAGGGGTTATGCAGAAAAGCAGTCACCGATGAACTATCCACACGGATATCGAGCAAATAAGCACTCTTCACGCCTACTTTAGGGTTCGAAGACTATGTCATCTGAAGGGCAACATGTGCTATAGTTGATTAGTGCTACAGATTATTCAGGCTGATGGGACGGACTTTGTAATGCATATTGTTTCTTAAGACAGATATGACACACGTGGTCTGTTACGATCAAAAATCCCAATCATGTTACATAACAAAATACTCCTTTAATTTTGTGCAACTTCCGGATTAAGGTGACTTGAAAATTCCTTCACCTTGAATCAGGTACCATATGACGGTAATTATTCATGAATGTTGCGACCTCATACAGTGCTTTGATGCTTTAACAAAGGCACAACTTAGGTTCATGATTTGCAATGAGTATAAGCATATTTTACAACGTTTTCATTTATTTTTTATCTTTTCATTTTTTAGGATAGTGTACCTTTCCTACTCACATAGGCGTAGAAATCGGGGAGGGGGCAGGGGTCCGAAACAACGTGTAGCCACCTGCTCCCAGTGGAGAAGAGGTTCCCACGTTTATGCCTGCACAACTTACCTTGATGATTGTAACGTGATGTTACTCCTTGGTAAAACCCACCTGAAATATAACCTTATAGCACAAATGTGGCCGAAGTATGCTTCTCCCCCTCCCTCAATGCAAGGACGAAGTCCCGTTATTTGTTCCTTCTGTAAAGAAATGTCAATTTTTTGCCGTAATTCTACAATAATTTTCCCTAAAAGTAGCCCAACATGTTGCAGCAAGAAGCATCTAGTGACCCTCCCGTATTCAAAAAATTAGCAAAGGGGAGGGGTCATGGGAACAACCTACCTTAGACCCCTCACCCAGGTCGTAGGTCCGAAACAACGTTCACCCCCCGTCGAGGTCAGGTTCCTACGCCTATGCCTGCACAACTTACTTTGGTGATTATAATTAGCAATTACACTGCTGGCACACACTGCTTCATAAATTTGCATTAAAAATTTTATTGCTGAAAAAAAATCCGTCTTAGGAGCTGGAGTAATAATTTTGATAATGATATCCTTGAGACCATAATTTAAGTGGGAGGTGTTTGACGTATACCTTTATACACAATGCATTGAGTCTGGAAGTGCACCATTATAAAGATATTTCAGCCATAGTCATTGAAATATTTTTTGTTAAAGTTTTGACTTGACTTCTAGGCTTCCGGGACACTTTATAGCCTTTTGATTAAGAAAGGAAATGTTCTGGTTGGGTTTAAAAAATTGACATAGGTGGTCGATATGCTAGGCTTTACTTATATAATAACTATTCAGGGCGGTTCAGGGCGGCTCAATTTACGCCTGGTTAAAACTCCTGACCAAAAATGCACTTTTTCTAGTGTTAACTAAACCAGGATGTCATGAGTTACTATTGGAAAAGTAAAAATCGCTATCCATGCTGAGAAATGTTAGGTCGTAGGATAGAATTTTGGTATGAGTCACTTTTGCAACAGTAAAAAGCCATTAAAAAAACAACACATGCCAAACTCTAGCCACAATCCTTTGCTAATTGTTATTTAAAAAGGGTATATGGTCAAAGTAAGAAGCTGACTATATATCTCTGAAAACCTAAAAGTAAGAAGCTGACTATATATCTCTGAAAACCTAAACTAGTCAGGATGGTGTCTCTCCAGACTAATTTGACTGACTAGCGTAAATTAGTCAGTGATCACAAACTAGTCAGTTGATTAGTCGGTGTCACACGGACTAATCCACTGACCAGTTTGTGATCACTGACTAATCCACGGACTAATTTTACGCTAGTCAGTCAAATTAGTCGGGAGAGACACCATCCTGACTAGTTTAGGACTAGTTTAGGTTTTCAGTATAGGATAGATCGTTTCGGTGCAAAACAGAAGAGTATATTTTTTGGATGGCTTTCAATAGAATTTGTGATGTACAGCTCTGTCTATGCTGTACTGAGTCATGGGGCGTTTCCATATACGTTTACTGGAAAAGTTTCAAAGACAACTGAAAGACTGGAATAGTGATATACTGAGAAAAATGATTATTTGCAAAATGTTAATAGGGAAAAAGTGTTTGCCAGGCTGTCAAATGGTAAAGTTTATTCTTTGTTACATAACGTGGACAGTTTGTCTGACATTTCGATGTGACAAAAGGGCAATCTTCCAAACAAAAAAAGGAACTGATTACATTTGCATAAAGACATACTTAAAACATCAGTAATGTGCTCTATGTCCATTGTAAGATGACCCCAGTTCACCAGCCCCTAACCTTGCCCTCTGCAATCAAAGAAAATGCCTGGAAGTTTTGTCATTATCTTCAAGTTTGCATAACCAGTGCATGTCAAAGGACTTACAAACACAACTGAATGAACTTCCTGGTTTGACAAGTGTTTGACGGGTTATTCTTGTTGATAAATGTCAAGTTTTGTTTGAACTTACCCAGTTATTATTATGTTTTCCTAGTATATATTTGTTATTGCAGTTGCTTCTTGAAGTATAACAATCGTAAGAGTTCTGTACTCTCTTTGATTGCGCAATACCGCATGTTTATGTTGCAATAACCTTTACATTGTTTTATGCATTACCGACTTCTGTTTGGTACGTTGACTAAAGTGGTTTGCACGTTTTGTTACGAACACGAGGTGTTGTGTATGTGTTAACTGGTCCAAAGAAGAAATCTGTTTGCAACAAAGAGTACCATGTAAACAGAATTAAGACTGTCGAGTTTTATCTTGATGTCATCTCAATAGTGCATAAAGAGCCAAACGGAAGACTCGGATGCAAGCAACTCTGCCCAACAATTCTATTCCCAGTTATGTTTAAAGACAGGCCTCGACAAAAAACATTCAAAACAACTCGCCAATTGGCGAGCGGTATAAAAATTGCCCTCGCCAGACCAAAATATTTACTCGCCACGTAAGTTAGTGGCACATTGTTAATAAACTACACAACATTATGATCAAACGAAGCTTTGATCTTTTTGCCCTTACGCATGACCTACCTTTCCACAGGAACTGTCAGTCAGAGAGAGTAACCAATTTACACGAACTTGAAACTAATGAATTTAGGGAGTTCGGGGCAAAAAATGCCGAGTTAGTCTGAGATGAGAAGATAGCATAGGCTTTTCTTCATTTTCAAAGTTTAGTACTTCGAACACCGTCACGCCCCCCCCCCCCGGCCATCCCAAGTGCCTAGTCATTACCGTCACCGCCCTTATCCCAAGCCTCTAGTAAGTACCGTCAAATCAAGTGGGGAGAGAGAATTAATTTCGCTGGGGCAGGTCTTACTCTAACTTGGTAACTTAATAATTCACTGCTACTTGCGCGAACCGTACACGGTTTACAACTTGTAAAGTAATATGAATTTCAACTACTTTTTTATCGTATTTGACATTCGATGGTTAGGGATGCAAGAAAAATCCTATCCCAAAAACCTCTGCGAAAAGGGCTACATTCCATTATCAATGAGAGGGCTCATTAAAAATTGCATACCGATTAACAGTACAAAGATACATGCTTAACACGAAGCACGAAAGCGAGCCATTTTACACAGTAATTTCCCTTTATATATTTGAGTATAATTTGACCTTGTCAACTCCGGCGAAACAGACTTGCTCAAGCCGTTTCGCTTTGTTTACAAACTAAACGTAACATGTATTCCACAGTGTTTGCTGCCCAACACACACGTATGATATGTAAGTTTCGGAATGTAGATTAGGTCATGGCAAATTAGGATTGATCTGTACAGTTTACAGACTTGAAAATCGCATAATGTTGTTTTTGTTGAGTTCGGCAAATGAAACTATTAGTCTTCTAATGGTCTGTTTAGAAATATAAATTAGCGCATAATTTTAGTCTAAGCATCAACTTGTTGGCAACGTACACTGGGTGAGTCTCAAGAACTACTCGCCAAACTGGCGAGATAAGTGTAGGCTACATCGACCCAACCATGATGAAAATGATACTCGCCAATGGCGAGTTGGCGAGCAGTTTTGTCGAGGCCCGTTAAAGATTTTCCACTAAACGGGGAGATAATGTATACAGGACATGTCTTAAAAAAGTGCTTACAGGTATGAAGACCTGTCACGAAATGAACCTTTTCACTCAACACATTTAAGAGGATCCCAAAATTTCCCCGAATGCGGAAAAACGTAGGCATATGCAACAAAATGTATAGGCTTGCTAGCTTGATTAAGACAAGGCTTAGCATGAACGAAAACCACTCACATAACTTGCGTTTTTCTCAAAAATGGCGTGGTGAACCACCTATTAGCGCGTGGCTTTCCTGTAGCTGTGACAGTACACCAATAACACGGATTTTGTTTTATTATTTTGGGACAGGATCATTCAGTCCCAACTAGCTCTCGATATATAACTCCTTAACATGCCCGAATACATGTTATCTATGACAATATTCTTCCTGTAACCTAAATACTATCAATCTTCTTCCGATCTCCAGGGGCGGATCTAGGGTCTTTCCTGAGGGGGGGGGGGGTCCAACATAAAAAGGGCACATTCATTTTTTTTTTAAATTTTGGTTACCATAAACGTTAGCGATTACACAACTTACCGCATATTGACAAAGAAAGGATAAACCAAAAGACATGAAAAAAACTGGAATCAAAACCTGGGATCTAAACGGTGAAATTGCAAAGCGCGCGAAAATTTTTTGGGTAAGCCTGCACTTTTAAGAATTTGTACTAATTTAAAGCTTATATAGAACAATTGAGCGGACAGTTGGGCCCTATTGGGCGTAACTTTATTGTACTTCCCTCCTCGAGTCACTAGTCGTACCGTACGACAGACACAAGTGAACGTTAACCAGGTTTAGCGAAATGCGATTCAATTCCCGACATTTACATAAATCCATGTATTCTACTTATTAACTTGAAAAGGTGGAAAGGGTTTGTACTATATTTAGCTATAAGTATAACTGAACTGAGTAAGAGTGGACAAAGCGTACCGAAAATTTTGGGTTTTATCCAAAAAATTACCCTTATGAAAGCCAAAATAAGTAAACTGACCATGGGTGGCGGCAGAATTTTTCCAACAGGGGGCCGGGCCATGTCAGCTACCCCAAGTTCCGACATTCCCTATTCGAGGGTTTGATGAGAAGGGCAAATGTGGGAGCCTCATTATCCTATGCAATTGCAGGCATATTTTGCATTATATCACTTAATACTTCATGATCCGAGTTACGCACTGATAGTGTTCTTTGAATCTGGATAGTGAAATTGAAAAGCGCGCGAAGCGGGCGAAATTTTTTGATAGGCTTACACATAAAACATATATGACGAAACGAAAAAAAGAACTGTAGGGTTTCTAGACCGTATCGGGTGTAACATACATTGTATCGAAACCACCTGGACTACACGATGAAATAGCCAAACTTTGCTCCGTAAGTCGCTCACCAACTGACTGTACCGCATGACACACACAAGAGAACACCAACTAGGCTTTGCGATATGGGATGACAGTTACGACCTCTACATAAACTATGTATTCTGCCCATGTATTACTTGGTAAGGTGAACAGGACTTGTGCTATCCTGCTATGTGGAATGGAACCATTGAAACAAAGAGTGACTCTACAGCGCGGGTAGCGCGCCGAAAATTTTGGGTTCTCATTACAGAAATAATCCTCTTGAGAGCAAAAAACAGGTAAACCGTCGATTAGTTGTCGTCGGGGACTGCGTACTTTGGACTAAGACTCCCCTACGAAACTCATATCAATTTGTTTCAAAACACTTTCCTGTCTAAACTGAAATGTGATATCTATGTATAACTCATGTTCACGCTCATCCCGTACACTTGATTGGTCGTGTGGGCGTGACCAAATGTCCTGTTAGCACTGCACAGATGTTCGCTGTACATACAACGCGCGCTCGGTGTAGAAGTCTATGGCGCGTACCGGTTGCGTTGTTCACACATCGCTTGGCGTCTTTTCATTGATGCAAGGCTTATGCATATTCATTTTTATGTCTGTTTATATGTAATTTTGGCCTGGTCCCTATGAAGAAGTGTTGTAAATTTGAAAACAAAGGTTACCATTGAAAAGTTTACATGATAACCAATCCAGCAATGCATGAACGTCGACGATCCAAACTTGTTCGTACAAACAGCAGTAGGTCAAAAGTTCATGGCTATTGCAGCTTGCCATACAAAAAGATGCCTTTGAAATCTGACCAGGTCCCTATGTAAAAGTGAAATATTATCGATATATTTTTATGTCATTCAAAAGGTGAGGCATAGTAAAACATAAAACTGAATGAACATCACTGTAATTTTGCTATGCAACAGAGCACGAGCGATGGAAACTTCGTATCCGTACTATTACTGTTTTCCACAGAGCGCGTTTTCTTTACGTGGAAGACGCTTACACAAGCTGTATGGGGTTAAGTAACAATCAAATTGATATGTGTAAAACTGCTCCCATAGGGGGCCAGTCTTCCCCGACGGGGGGCATGAACCCTTCCCCCACCTGGCGCCACCGCTATCTCGACTGGGGGAGGAGGTTAAAATACTGTACGTTGTGTTCCCTATATAGTTGCGGCGCGACTGTCAAAAACACTCTGTCAGAACAGATGACTGAAGTCGAATGTTTGCTTTTCAAGTTGCGACAGCAGACGGTCATCGGTCCAAAGAAGACGTCAAAAAATTGAACCGACTGACATTGCGTTATTTGACCTGGTGGCGATTTCATATAGTAATTTTAAAATGAAACAAACACCGATTCGTCTATTGTGACTTCTGGTCAACTCTTGGCTGTGGACTTTACCTAAGACTGGCTTTTTATTTCCATCACTAGGGCAACACTACAAAAGAAGAGAGTAATTCCAGACTATAAATATCATAGAGAAACGTAGTTACGTACCCTCTCTTGTTCACGAGAGGATGGGTACTAGAGGGTGGAGGGAAGGTTTCGTAGATGTAGCGTTTATGGAGTGTGAACAGATCATTATTTTGTAAGGCCAAAAGACTAGAAGTGACCTTTGGGAATCAATATTAAAACCCAATAGTAACACGTTGCATAAAGCACTAGCTAGAGAGTATGACGTAGTATCTGAGTGCTTTGTATTACTCTGAATGCCCATGCACGCCACACGTGGTTCCAAGCGAAAAGTGATTAGAATGTTTGATTGTCACGCAGACATACTGTAGTCACATTCTCTGTAAAACGATTGCGCTGTTGGGGTTTCGGGGCGGCCAATATAGGCTACCGTAGTCAAATATATTGCCGAAAGTTTCTGCGATACATGGCTAGACTTTTACGAGTGGATTGATCGATACTGGATGGGGATAACCAAAATCCCCTCGGAATTGGACAACACTGTCATTACCTGTGAAACTGTTTTTTTTTTTTTGCTAGTGTGGAAAAAAAACATTTTTTGAAAAAGGGCACATTGGAAAATTTGAGGGGGGGGGGGTCCGGACGCCGGCGACCCCCCCTCTGGATCCGCCACTGCCTTTAATAGGTTGATGATTATGGCTGTGCTGCTGCTTTACAATCATTGTACAACTTTGAGGCCATGGCATAAAAAAGTACTTGCCACAGTTCACTGAAAATGTACTTGATCATTTTAATAATGTTCATCTGTTTCAATGTAGGAAGCCTTCTATGATGAAAGAAGCAACACTAGATATCTAGTATACAGAATCAAAAACATCAACAGGACTAAGAGTGCCATGTTTGCAATCAAGAGAAAGATGATACAAATGTAATAAATGGGGGACCGACATGTTAAAGGGAAGACAAAGAAACATTGACTGATGAGCAGGTGAAATGCTTCACTGGCAATTGAAACTGGCTTAAAGACACGCCTAGTCGGGTTGCAAACGAGGATGTAGTGCTGGTAAAGATGAAAAAGACAGCTCCCATCAGGCAATATATGGTGTTGGAAATGCAGCCAGCTGGGAAATGCGTAGATGATTTCCCCAAATTTCCCGGATCAACAAGGACCGGTAAAGTTTTGTTTTTCTGATATTTAAGTTGAAAGAATGTGCACTCTAAGGGTTTCCCCTGAGCTTTTGAGTGTGAGGTGGTAACTTGCTAGAGAGGAAGTAAGGCGCCATGGGAGCTCGGATCGTTCCCACCATTGGCCGGGGGCCCGGAGACCGCCTTAGGGCACCTGGTGGGGTCCAGGGGGAGAAGTCCCTGGAAACTCTGGGGTCTCAGAATATTATAAACATTAGAATGAGGCTGTTGAATAGAAATGTTGGGAAAAGGGTATTGAGACATATCTGTAAATAGGGTAATTGAAAGTTCACCTTAATTGTTCCAAAAGCCCCCTCTAACCTCTGACTTTTTCTTTTCGAAATCTACCTATTAAACACAAAAAATGAAATTATAAAAAGGGCTGAGAGTAGCCAATTTAAAGAAGACAAATTACTGTTTGTTTGGCCCTTATCTAAAAGTTATCATGTATGGTGACACAAACACTTTGCTGTACATAATAAAGCATTTTCCATTCATTTTTTAACATTTTTTGGAGGGGGAGGGGGAAGGCTCCCCTTAAATTCTCCCCCTTCCCCCACGTATGCAGCCACATATTTGACTGAGAGTGGTGTCAAGCTTGGTTGTCTTTGATCAACTAATTGGAGTCGTCCATGGTTTTGTAGTATTTTCAATTTTGTAGTTACAGCGATATGAGGGCCCTTTGTGCGAGAGTAGGTGACTGGTGGTGGGGCCTATGACTCTTTTCCATTACCTCCTATGGCTTCTGACACATCTGTAATTGAGAGTGTGGTATGTTCCAGCAACTCTATTGGATTTGCATGGAATTGGAGACATGAGCTTGTTTCACGTAACAGTTATATGGTAATAAAATGAAAATTTAATGTAAGAAATTTTTGTAAGAAAGACTGCCGTCCTGTCAGTATATGAACCCTTCTACGCTGAGCAAAGTTTTCAGGAACACATTACATATCTGTAAACACTTAGCACTGTAGCCCTACTTGTGAAAGGACTCCTACAGTACAAATTTCACACGTGTACTGAAGGCTAGGTTCTTAGTTTATAAGTAATACATGTTAGGCAATGGTCAATGTGCTAAGCCACTATGAGGGACGCCCCGTAGAGAAAACCCGTTGAACTAGAGCTTGCGATTATCAAATCATGCGAATTGTTGTTTTGGGGTCTTTTGCATATGTCAGGTAAATTTTTTTGGCATTTTTGGTTTCGATGAAAAGTGAAACCTATGCGGTCACGATGGCGTGTGAATGTATGTCTGTATGTGTGTTTGTGAGTATATGTGCGTATGTGTGTGTATTTGTGAGACTTAGCTCGTTAACACGATATCTCAAGAAGGAAAACGTTGACAGTTCTCATACTTGGTATATGGATGCCTCATATTAAGAGAAAGAACCCTATTCTTTTTGGTGGGGTTCAAAGGTCATCTGGGGTCACCAGAGGACAAACTCTGAAAACCTTGTTAATACGATATCTCAAGGTAGGAGGCTTCGATAAATTTTATACGTTGTGTGTAGATGCTCACGATGAGGGAAAGAATCACATTGATTTTGGTGGAAGTCAAAGGTCGTTTAAGGTCACCAGGGTCAAACTCTTAAAACCTTGTTAACACGATATCTCGCGATAGAAAGCTTCGATAAATTTCATTGTTAGTATGTAGATGTGCTATGGTAAGAGAAAGAACTCTATTGCTTCTAGTGGGGTCCAAAGGTCATTTGGGGTCACGGGGTCAAACTCTGAAAACGTTAACACGATATCTCAAGTTAGGAAGCTGTGATAAATTTGATACATAGAGTGTGAATGCATTATGGTGGGACAGAGAATCCTATTGTTTTTGGTGGGGTTAAACGTCACCTGGGCTCAAAGTCTGAAAACCTTGTTAACAGAATATTTAAAGGTAGGAAGCTTAGATAGATTTCATATTTGGCACGTTGATGCGTTATGATAGGAGGAAGAACCTTATTGTTTTTGGTGGAGGTCGAAGGTCATCTGTTGTCACCAGGGGTCAAACTCCGAAAAAATGTTTACACGATATCTCAAGGTAGGAAACTTGGGCAAATTCCATGCTTGGTAGGTAGATGTCTCATGGTTAGAGAAAGATACTCTATTGTTTTGGAGGTCAAAGGTCATCTGGGGTCAACGGGGTCAATTTCTGAAAACCTTTTTTTACACGATACCTCAAGGTAGGAAGCTTCGACAAATTTCATACTTAGTATGTTGATGCCTTATGGTAAGAGGAAATAACTTATAGTTTTTGTGGAGGTCAAAGGTCTTCTGTGGTCACTTTGAAAACCTTGTTCACACAATGTCTCGTGGAAGCTTGTATAGATGTCATACTTGGTATGTAAATGCATCTTGATGAGAAGAAGGACCCTATTGTTTTTGGTGGAGGTCAAAGGTCATCTGTGGTCACCAGTGGTCAAAGTCTGAAAACTTTCTTTAACGCAATATCTCAAGGAAGAAAATTTGGATAGATTTCATACTTAATATGTAGATGCCTTATAGTAAGAAGAAAAACCTATTGTTTTATAGTGGAGGTCAAAGGTCATTTGAGGTCACCAGGGGGCAAAAAGCAAAATTCCCAAGATTGTTATCGGGGGCCTTCAGAGGTCAAAGAGCAAAATTTCCCAAGAATTCCAAAGATCTTTATCTGGAGTCACCAGAGGTCAAAATGCAAAATTTCCAAAGATCAGGTATGAACAAAAAATTCCTTTTTCTCAACACGGTAAGATAGCATGTGAATAGTAACTGAAAGAAATGGGATAACATGACATTATTTGGAATAAAACATAAACCTTCGAAACCTCAATGCATTTTTTCCATTCTGGTTAATGATAGGGGCTATTTTTAAATTCTGCTCACAATCGAATATGCTACCTGTGCTTTACACAGTACAAAGTGTATGCGGAGGACTGTAGCTTGCTTTTGAGGTTAAACCATTTTTTTCAGGACTGAAATGTTTTCTTTTTGGGTATAAAAAAGACTTCGCTTGCATAACCACGTGCCAAAAAATAAAAATAATAATTTAAGTCATTTTTTGAAGTCAATTCGAATTGATAGGGTCAACATTTTTATCGAGGTCTGATGGCTTCACTTACACTCCATGCTTCAGTCCAAAGCCTTGGGCTTAGCCAATCGCAATCATTCTTATATAATTGCGTCTATGTGTTGGCAAATCAAAACCTAATTCATTCATATAGCCTGTAATTAAATGCTATCTTACTGATATTTCTTGTCACTTTTTTCAAGAGTCTGTCTAAAATTAATTCTTTTTTCTTTCCCACATTTGGATTTCGGAGGGAACTTTGGACAATTAAATACTCCTTGGGCGTAAATCCAAGTTGTTTAAAGGCAATTACAAAAGCAAGAAAAATGACCCAGGATGTCTGTGTGGCTTCGTTGTCAACATGAAAATATTTTCTTTAAAGGGAAAGATCAATTCAGTGCCTTTCAAGTAATTTTCACGGGGAAAATTATGAGGCGGTAATTACAGCAATTTCTTGGCAAAGTAGCTGTAGCAAAAAAGCAGCAAGGCGGCGGCCTCAGGAATTAAGTACCAGGGGAAACCCTGACTCTTATGTAACGTATTTGCACATCTTAAAGCGAAGCTCTTTATACCTTCAAGAGGATATGCATGTGCCCCCAGCCAAACAGGGTTGACGAGGATGAGGAGGGTGGGAGGGCAGGGCGTGGTGTTGACAGGGTAAGGAGCAGGAGAAACTTGTATAGAAAATCATTCAATGTCATTGCATTAAATCCCTGACCTAACAGAAAATTATGTATGCTAAGTGCAAGGTAGAAGGGGGAGGTGGAGTATTTGGCTTGTGATATCAAACCACAAAAGACAAGTAATTAAACCCTGCACTGCTTGCTAGTTAGATAGTTAGATAGATGGAGTTTTACGTCCCAGTTTCCAACCTATTGGTTCAAGTCGAGACGACCACGGCCTTTTTTCCAGTTGTGGCTCACTGGCTTGTTTTTCCTACTCCATTGTTTATGCGGAGCATCACGCACAACGGCAGTAAGTTCCATTTTTAGAGTCTTTGGTATGACTCGACCTGGGAATCGAACCCGGGCCTTCCGCGTGAGAGGTGGATGCTCTACCGCTAGACCAAACACGCGGTCTGTTTGCAAAGTACCCCCAAATTGTTTAGCCCTGTTAAAGAATTTGCCCTCTCTAGCCAAAACATTTTAATAAAACATTATTGTTTTAAGGCTCATGTCTGATAAGTTTTTGTAGGGCTAGTTACAATTTTGTCACAGTATATATCATATGTGTTTACATGGGTATCAATTGTCTACTTGCTTTCATATTGTATGATGTTGAAAGCAATATTAATGATGACAGTCTCGGGAAATATTGAGACAATTCCTTTCTTAAAGAATGCTGGGCCAAATTTTGAGGGGATAAATTTTGCCCAAATTTTGGAGAGATGCCAGCATTGAATTCATATTTTGCAGGACATCTTACAATTTTATATATTCAGACATAGTATTTGTAGTTCATTGATTGAAATGCCAATTCTAATATTGACAACTTCTATCAAGCCTCAAATACTATCAGTTTACATTTTAATGAAGTACAGTATGACGTAAACATTTAGAGTACCAATAATAACAGACCCTGTTTGGTCATATTAGGTCGTCATAGATGTCAGCCAATTGTACATCTGTTACAGTACTATGCCTTTAACATTTTCAACGGCTCATATGTGCATGACCAAGTACAAACTGAGTGCTATTTCCCTTTTCTGACGAAAGTTAGAGAATGAGTAAAACATTTGCCAAGACAGTGAGAACAGCTTCAAGCTTTAAAGAGTTTCTACTCTGCCAAATTTTATGGGAAGCTCGATCTAAGTGTGATAGTGCCTTATGATATTCTATGGATCGAATCGAAACAAAATAAAAGAAGCAGCATGGAAGTCTGTTTGAAACTTCGTAAGTAATGGCATTGCGTTATTCTCAAATCCTAAGTGAAGGATCAAACTTAAATCGGTCACACAAGTTTGGCAAAATATATCATTTACGTGGTGTTAAGTTGATATTCTGGAAACAGGGACAAACAAAGACACGATGGACATGTCTGAAGAATACTGTTGAACTCAATAAATGCTACCAACATTTAATCATTATTGTAAGACCTACACAAGAGCACTCATTGGCTATCATCAGACTTCACACAAGAAAGTTATAAACCTCTCAAGAAAACGACGGGACGAATGATTGAAAGGAGTCACCCCAATTTGGATTAGTGTACCCGGGTATCCTATTTCAGTGATGGCTTGGAATCATGTGGCAGTACTTTACTTTCTGAAATGTGAAAGTCGCGCAACTCTTTGGTTCACCTTCGAAAAGTAATATTTATCTTCTGAAGCATCATGAAAAATACTTGAAGGGAAGAAGGAGCATATGTGTGAAATCAGCTGATGTTTCAACTTAAGTTTGAGACGACTGCTATTGCCTACTTTAAACACACAGTCTGCTTGTTTGATATTCAAACCAAAAAGAGATTATCAGATCCGAATCCATGAATTTAGAGATAAGAATCCAAGAGATTAGCAAACCAGAATCCATGAATTTGGACTATGGACGATCTCAACTCTATCCCGGCCAGGTCCAGCGAAAACCAAAAAAGCGCAGGGCGCGATGCCCTGAATGGAGCTTAGGCCCCGCGTTACGTCACCTATTTAGTAGGCTGCAGGGCTTGAACAACGCATAAATTGCTGTCTGAAATATTTGGGAAGATACATTGGACCCACGAGTCCACATACTAGAATGCTCACTGCTCACTGCTCTCTTCCTATCCGGTTAGCGAACAAAGATAGTACAATAGCATATTTAATTATTTAAATTTACAAAGTTACAAAGTATTTATACCCAACCCATGTAGCCCACACCAATACGCGCAGGCCTACACGCGCTCGTACGTAGAAAATATCTACTAGATAAGGCAGCATTGTTGAAAAAAGAAGAAAATATGAAGTTTTACCCTTTGAGTGGTTCTGCATCGTAGTAATTGTAGAAGTACTAAGTTTAACGTCCAAAATGGTGGCACAAGAAGGAAACCGGAACCATGACGTCACGTGAGGAGTCTCAGTCTGTAGCATATTGCAGTGGCGGCGGAACTGGGGGCTTTGGGCCTCAGTCCCCCAATGAAAAAGTGAGGGGCTAAAGGTATGTTCAGCCCCCCCCCCCCCACAATATTTTCTCAACTCACCTGATATGTATGCTATTTTCATAGATTGATTTTTCCCATTAATTAATAAATTGCAGACATGAGATCCATATTTCAAGGCTGGATACATACAGCTTAGAACACTCGGGAAGTGCCTACTGTAGGCCTACGCCAGGGCCGTCTTAAGAGATCACCGGGCCCTGGGCCCGGCATTGGAGCGGGGCCCCTCAATCAAGTGTGTTCGAAAAAAGTTGCGTGAAAAATTGACATCCTTGACCATCGCTCAAGCATAGACATGCCTGCATTTACCCCCCCCCCCCCCCCATGTCGCGCATAAAGCATGGAAATAGGAACACTCAGAATCCGTTATGAATCTTGTTCAAGAGTATATAAAAGTATTTCCACACAAAAATCTTTTACGCAAGGGGAGATATGATTTTTTGCGCAGAGGTCAATTTGCGGGGCCCCTGACATCGCGGGGCCCTGGGCCTGGGCCCAGTGGGCCCATGCGTTAAGACGGCCCTGGCCTACGCCTTTAAGAGGTTAGTGCACAAAACACACAAGTTTGTCACACTTCTACATAGCAGCGCGAAGACAAAACATGAAACACGTGACATGAGAAAAAACGTGAAATGGGTCTGAAAGCCGCCCCCCCCCCCTCCGCATACGAGCCATCTTTCTCTTGTTCCGTCCAACATCACAGCGCTTCTTTCTCAAACACAACAATTGCACAAGTAGATTACATCTTGACTCAAATCAGGCAGTCAGTTATTTTGAAAATGAGTAAGTAAGCGTTATTAGCAGGCCTGGGTAAAGGTGTTCAAATTTCTAGAGTCTGTTAGGCTGAATTTAGTCCCCTACTGTGGACGATCTGTTTGCTGAACTCCCCAAACACTGACAGAGCAAAGGGATACGCCATGAAACCTGCTACGCAGGCTGCGAATAAACATGCACTAAAATCTATTGGTTAAGTTTTCAACGCTCTTACTGTTTGCCCTTGAAACGATAAACAGGAAAGTTGTAAACTGTGCTAAGCTCCCGTAGACATCTCGTGCCAGTGGCTTATCGTACCTTCCTAGCAGTTGTCCAATATGTACTCCTCTTTTGACGTGTACACTCTAGCCATGGAAGTACTACCTCAAAACGTCTATACTCTAACGAGTTCAGCCAATATAGGTACAGGATAATACACGTCTGCCTTCCCTTCAACTGACAGTCTAGAGGTCCTACCAGCAGTTAAGCACTGTAACTTGTTTTGTGCTCTTTCATGTTCCCTGATTCTGACAAAGAATTTGTTGGTACTCTGTTAACACTGAACTTGTTCAAACCTTTACCGTCCCACTTACGCAGTTTTAGTATTTTATTTTAAAGGTGAGTTGTATTTTATGGAAGTCCTCCCGAAAGGTTACCGAAATGTTAAAAGCTTTATATAATGGAAATCTAAGTACAATTGGTATTGCGGAAAACTAAAACCTTCAGGCTATATCCTTCAAAATATACCGCACGTGATACCGGTAAAATCGTTTGGGGGGAAAGTTCCGGAATTGCTAATTCGATGAAGTTAGTAAAGGGAAACTTGCCATGTAAAGTCCACAAATATTTCGCGTACAATCACTGAAGAGAGCCTGCCTAATGTTTTATCGACAACAGCAATGCGATCAACACGCATTTTGTATAACGTAAAGTATTCTTGCCTTAGAAATTTTCACTCGTTATCGCGTCACCTGCAACTGCATTATTCAGGATCATGTTTCCTTTGGGAGATCATTAGACTATAAGTAACAGGAGAGCACTGTACCTGCAAAATTCTCGCCTTCGTTTTGCGAGTGGAATTAAGCACTGCCCTACCCACACCTTTTAAACGTTTCCACCCCACCAGTCTAATGATACACAGCCAAAATTCAGGTGCACTTGTACATCTGGGATTAACGACCGCCTGAGAGACAAGTGGTTGCCGAGTGTTATTTTACTGTACTGCCAGACTGGCCGATCTATACCACTTTGAAACATTTTAGGCGCTCTAAAAACGACCAAACTTTTCCAAAATTTTAAATTTGTTTAAAACTATCAATCTACAAACTTTCAGCAATATCAGACCAAAACAATAGAATTAAGAGTTAGAGTTAGATGGGGTTTTACGGCTCAGTTTCTAACCAATTGGTTTGAGTCGGGCCGGCCACGGTCTTCTTTCCAGTTGTGGCTCATTGGCTTGTTTTTCCTACTCCATTGCTTATGCTGAGCACTAATCACAATGGCAGTAGGTTTCTTTTTTAAAGTCTTTGGTATGACCCGGCCAGGAGTCGAACCCCAGACCTTCCGGCTGCAAGTCGGATGCTCTAACTACTTGACCATGCAGTCGGTCATTAAGAGCCGATAGTTTCAAATCTATGATAACGACCCCGACTGACTCCAGCTAAGGACAAAATGCATAAAATATGAAAGTATTGAATAAGACATTTAATTCACCAACATCTTAGCCATATTTCGGCCAAATCGGCCATGAATTGGCAAAACGGCAGTTTCATAGCATGTGAGGAATATGCAATTCTCCTTTGAAGATGATGTAAGTGCAGCCAATATAGGTGCATGAGTAATGCACGTCCGCCAAGCGAGTAAGCCGAATAGTTACCCGCTTTCCGCACGTGTACTACTCCTGCACCTAGCCTATATCGGCTGCATGCGTTAGAGTATGTTCATCAAACGAGGAGTACATATTCGATACCTGCTACGAAGGTTACCGGAAAAACAGCCCTACAAATATCAGGGAGCTGTCAAAGAGAAGCTTTCTGTGAATACAGACTCTAAAAGTAAAACAATCATTTCGCAGTCGCACACAATGGCAACAGCTGTGTTGACCATAAAAATATGCTGACATACATACACACAAGTCTTGCACCCCCATTAAGAAAAATCATGGAAGCGTTATGTATAGCAGGCAAAAAATTGCGTGGTAGAAAATTCCTCCTATACAATATAGCCTACTTTGAACAGGGAGCTGCCTCTAGTGGCAGTGCCTTGCCATGGGAGTACTGCCCCGCCTTCCATGAATGTATATCGTGGTATAGTGGAAGACATCGCACTTCGGAAGATTCACCAAACGTATAGCTTTCTCTATACACTTGTACAAAAAGTTTGAAACACGTGTCATTAAAAACAAAGAAGCAAATGTAAGGATACCAAGGTGGAGAAACTGTCGATGCATGCCGTCCTCTATTTTGCAAGTTTGAAAGTTGTTTACTGTCTTGAGAACTGAGATTCGTCTCGTCGGACTGATACCCGATACCATTAACGGTCCTTTCTCTCAAGATGCTGAAACCCATGTGATGAGTCAGTTTTTTAGAAGCACCTGGCCAGTGCGGACGTCAATCCATTGACTCCGTTTTATTTCTAATTCTTGGTTATCCCTTTTATTATTTGACTTTGTCCCAGCCTGATTTGGTAAAAAAGTCAACTGGACTTTCCCTGTGTCCAAATGCAGTATTATATGCCGTAGAAATCTGACAGGACCCTTGGCAAGTGCGTAAGGCAACGTGTGGTTCCTGGACTTACACTGTTAGTATTGTATGTGCACCTATGCTATGAGAATATGAGAGTCCGTGGCGCTCCAGGCGTACAAGGTGTGACGACTCGACTGTGAGTGTTACAGAATGTCTACGAATTATGCAAATTGTCTACGACTGAGAGTTGCAGGTAGTCGTGGGGGTGTGTGCCCATGCTTTAATATGCAGCTTGCAGCTGGATACTGTACTGAATCTTGAGAGCTGAACGCTAGCGATAAACTGTATTGTTTCTATAAGATGTTCATGGTGATGTAGACTCTACAGAAAAGCCAGAAGTACTGTAAAGACATCCTCCCCGCGTAGCGTCTGCATGGACCCATGTAGGATCAGATTAAGATTAAGTGTGATGTATTAATATGAAGTTCAAATTATATTCAGAAGCCCATGAAAATGATACCGTAAATGTATTTTTGAAAACTGTAACATAACTTAAGTAATGTAATAACGATGTACTGTGAAGAATAGGCTCTCTATGTGCTTTTTGACGCCTGTTGTTAGGCTTAGGCTTATGATGTTGTTTACTGATCCTTTATACTGTGTACTGTTGTGGATTTAAGTCATGGAAACTGTGTAAATCACTTTTACGCATTTTATCTCTTTTTAAGTAATTGGATCACAGGCGTAGGAAGTTTTTCGGAACTGGGTGGGGCTGAACCTTGTTTCGAATCGCTGGTCTGGGGGAGGGGTCGAAAGGGAGAGGGTGTCCCCCTCCCCTCTGAAATTTGTTTGGGTATTTTAGGGTCCTCAGGTATAATTTGGTGAGACATTTTGGACAAATTTTAAGGAAAATTACTGCAAATTTTTGACATTTCTTACAGAGGCAATTTTTGTTGAGACATATTACATGATAGTCAATATTTGTTGGACGGAGCTAGCAGGAAGTGGCGGAGATAGGGAATTTGGTCAGAGGGACGAGAACAGCCTGTAGGGGCGCTTTGAACTTTGCAGATACTCTACGCCTAAACACGATCTAAGCCATGGCTTTTCAACCTTTTCTTTTAGATTTTCCCGCCTGGCAGAAAACTACTTTCCCATTCTTTCGCCCCAAGTTTTTCTATTAAAACATGTTTCCATTATGAAGACGCTCATTGCAATACACTTAATGGTCATGTTTTTTCAGGTCAAGATTCAAGATTTTACGTAAAAACGGACTTTGTGAGGATAAAAGTTAAATCTACTAAAGCCAAAGGCAAGAAACCTAAAGGGGTGGGGGCAAAAGTTGGGAAATAAATCACTGTTAGATGTACATTTTGGGCATCTGAAAGTCAAGATAACACAAAGAACTATACGTTTCATGAAATCGTATATCATTATGTCTATCATTATGCGACCGCTTTGCGATAGCCAGTAATTAAGTGCATTGCTGGAAATGGCCAAGACGAAAAGTCTGCCTGGCCCTCTGAAGTACCTTCTTTAAGAAAAATGAAAGTAAAATTTATAAGATGTGATTTCCTGGCATTTAAGAAAGAAACTACAAGAAAATGCAGTTCTTTTGCATGGTCATGCACCCAGGAGAAAGTTCCACTGAACGGGTAATTGGTTTGTAAGGTTTTGTTGGGTTTTAACTGGTTTTGTCAGGTACCTGTTAAAACTCGACACCAGATACCTGTTCTTGACTGGAATTTTCTCCCGGGCAGTGTCAGGTGACCACTCTGCATTTACGGAGTAGGTAAGCTGGTTGTCATGCCCATGTACGGCTTGAAAATGGTCACTTTCAGGAGAGCAAAAACGAAGTTGCTAATCAGATATGAGTCCAGTACTCTAAAGCCATTCCCAGTTGGACAAAAGTTCGATTTTATTTTAACCAGAAGGCTCTATTAAATGGTTTGGGAAACAGTTTGTGGGAGATATTTTGGGATCTGCATAGACTTTTTTTATTGTTCATGTTGACATAATTATTCCGGACAAGAGCTGGCTATTTTCTTAACATCTTTCTTGAGACTGCGAGGGTGAATTAAAGGTCACTCCAGGTATTTTGTAAGCTTATTATCACGCCTGGTTAGGAAACAATGACATAAGCAAAGCTCAACCATACATTACTGCGTATACAGCTTGTAGAACAGTTTGGGCTAAACTTATCTCCTAAATGATCACAGAAGATGACCCTTTCCACTAGAATATAGTACAGATAATGACCGTTGTTTGGGCATTTTGTTTTCTGGGCCAAAAAATAACACTATTAGACTAGGTTATTTGGAAGCAATGCCAAAAATGGTGCAAAAGTAAAGTATTGTAACCGACTGGCCATCTGAGTCCGTCAGGAGGGGCGACCCCCCCCCCCCCGACTATATGGAAGCTCCGCCACTGGGAACAGGCCTCGAGGAGGTCTTAGTCTTGACTTGTAGCACTCTTTGGGTATGGCACGCTTACAATTATGCAAAGATCGCATATGACCTCCAGACTTTTTTCGGGTGCTTCGGCCTACAATCTATAAAACTTAATGTGTTGCCATGATACCACACTGCTTTCAAAAAACGTACTTTGTGTAACCAACATATCGTACTTGGCATTTTGGGTGCACTCTTTCTCGTTTTTCCTTACAGCGTTATTTGTGTCGAATGTTCTACATGAAACAAAGTTTCGCTTTTTATTGGTTTTTTTGGTGGCCAAAAAATGTAGCTGGTAGCACGTTCAACTTTATATAATCCACGTTGGGTGGATCATTTACACACACTCAGATACGGTCACAAAGAAGTTCACTTACAATTTATAAATGGATTATAAACCATCCCAAAAAACTGCTAATTGTCGCAATGGTTCTCAGTTTCGGCAAATTTGGATCCTACACCTTTCAGATGTCCTTACACTTGCCCTCTGGCACTGACTCTAAGGGGCAAATGATACAGCTCAAACTTTGCTTCTATTTTAATGTTGAAAAATTAAATAATAAAAGGAGTCCTGCGAACAGTAGGGAAAAACATTTTCGATAACTGAGATATTAGCCGCGAAAATTTATCAGGGCGAAGTCATGCAAGTATATTGTCTTCATAGAGCCATATTAGGGCAGTGTTAAAGTTTATTCTTTCTTCCTTTGACCAAATGACTTTCAGGAATAGCACATGCCAATATGGATTCGCGGATCGTAAACCGTCGAAAAAAAACATTACTTCAAAAGAAATTTGGCAATGTTGACTGAATTAATTAAAGAACATGATTTAAACGGATTATGAAGGAAATAATTGAAAATAATTTTCGGAACTCCGTGACTTGCGACAAGTTATCATTCTACAAGTGCGCCCCTGTTATGGCAAACTAATGCGACATGTTATATGTTATTGTAACTTGATCACCCTTTTTGTCTTACTGTGTGCATCTAGTCAGAAGCCAGACTTTGCTACTCTTTTAATCCTCCGTGACTTTTTAATGACATATTAAGTGGAGAGACAATGGACCCGAAGAAAATTTATGTTGTATATGTCAACCATGAGTTGTTAATAACTTTACCTGCCAGGTGAGCCAGCACCATTTCATTCAATTTTATCTTAGTAAAGCAGCTTGCCTGCCTGAAATGTTCTACAATCATTATCTGATGATAAGTTTATTATTTTTGTGCTCATTCATATGAAATTACTACGTGTACATTTGAAATCATTTAACTGATCCTAGCAAGGCCTGTATTAGTCACCTATATGATTTATTCTATAAATGATCCCTTCGGTTAAAGTCTGATGTCTTTTGAAGATACTTGAAATGCACAATATTTGAAACCTGCAATATTTCAAAACGGATGCATCCAATCCCTCTTTCAGGGGGAAATCCCCCCCCCCCCAAGTTGAATGTACTTGTTTAGCTTCACAAAGTTTAAGCTTTATTTGACTGATGGAATCGTTCTTTCAAAAATACCTTAAAGAAGCTATAGGTTCTTAAGTAACCTAGCGCTCAGTTTCATGTTTTTGTCAGTTCCGATTTGTACGAAAGGATTTCCATTCACTAACAAAATTCCCATTCACTAATATTTCATTTATTTTACTATCAGTAATAATAAACTCATTTTGCTCTTGTGAGTTCGAGTTGAAAGTCTCTTTCTATTTTTATTTGCACTTTGCATGAAAACTAGGTTAACATAAGTTTGTCATCTAGAGTTGGCTTTCAGTAATTGCAAAGTGCAGTCGAAAGTGGGTGCTTCCTTTTATTAGTGAAGAACTGCGTCGTAATGTTATAGGCTGTAAATAAAGTTAGTCTTGTGTTAGGCTGCCAATACCTTCCATAGATCGAAAGGTCAAAATAAAGAGAAGAAAGAGGGTCTGACATGTGGTTATATTAGAAAACGCATCCTCGTCATGTGGAAGCACATCCTCTTATCAATAGCTCCACAAAGGGTAGTGCACCACTAATTCTGGATAATATCTTCCCCAATAAAAATACTAACCTGCAGTAAAAGTTCGATAAATATGGGATCAGTGTAGACCATGTTGATGAAGGTATGTGCTCAATTTGGGATTTGGATGTTGTACAAATAAATCAAAGTTCTCCTCAAGCTAAAATGATTACAGAAGTAAATGAAAGGCTTTTAAGGAAATTTTGGGCTTTATATCATTTTTTGTGATCGGTCAAAGGGTGAACCACCATCCCAGTAGGGATAATGCTTTCGAATTTGGAATCATCGACATGTAATCATGATACATCAATATGAAAACAGGGGGAAAGGCCAGCCTGCAATATTGCATATGAGGGGTTAGCTTTACTTGTCGATTACTTTAAACATAGGCATATGAGGCGGTAGCCACCCCCCTCCCCCCACTACCTCCTCTCGCAGAGCAAATGTTGATTCCAGATCAAATTGAGAAAATTTAGCATCCCATGCTCCCTAGATTATAGTAAATTGCATACTTAAAATTTATCATTAGAACACTGCGTTTATCTTTGCGCGGATCATTAGTTTAGGAGAAAAATTGGCATTCTAAACGATTTAGATGAAATCCCCCCTTAATTAAGCTCGATCTTCTCACTACCGTGGTTTTTTTTTTTCGTCCACCATCACATTGTAAATCATCGTTAACCTATGAGAGAAAATGTGGCATTCAAATGCTCTACATTGCACTCAGGAAATTGCACGTAAAGAATATTCTAGCTCCTCGAATCTTCTGCGGGCCGCATTAATGGACGTCGAGGGCCGCAAATGACTGGCGGGCCGCCACTTGAGAACCTAGGTTTTAGCAATTAATGAGTTTGCAAGGTTGTTACACTCGAATTCTCATATTTACCAGGGGCTGCCATATGCTGTATAGTGGTAAGGCAATGAACATATTATGATTTCAAATTCTATCGGCTGCCGTTGAGAGACAATTCACTACGCCTGTTCCAGTCCACCAAGCTGAAAATGGGTACCTAGTTTCCTATATGGGTAATCAAATGAGAGACTGACGTCCCCACGACAAGCAAGCACGGGCCCTTGGGGTTTTAAGAACAACATGGATTGACCTCAACCTAACCTAATCTACAAAGGTAGTGCTAATAATGAGTTAAGAAAGAAGAAAAATAAGCAGCGGAACTCATCAAGAAAGCAACAAGAACAGAATACAGAATAACAATCTAATATTCGGAACTGTTCGTGGATGCCAATGCAACCACAACTGTACCCAATGAAAACACTAAATAAATGAGGGCGTCCTTCGAGAATAAAAATGTAAAAAGTCTGTCTTTGAGAAACTCTCGCAGTCACTGTTTTGTCTATAATGAACACCTTCATAAATTATCAATGTTACACTTTGAATAGATATGATAAAAATGCCAAGCATTTCTGACGATGAGTTACACCCGAATGTAATGACACATCTCCAAACCTTGAGTCACTCTCCATACTGCTGGCCATTGTGCTTGGTGCTCAGCGTAAGCAGTCAGGAGTAGGAAAAACAAGCCAGTGAGCCACAACTGGAAAAAAGGCCGTGGCCGGCCCGACTTAAACCAGTTGGTTAGAGACTGAGCCGTAAAACCTTATCCAACTCCAACTCCATACTGCTGGCCAAATTACTTAAAACCAAAAACACTTGTTTTAAAAGAACCGTAAACATAACAATTCAAACCCAAAAGCACTAAAGAAAATATATTATTATTAATATATTAGATATTATTAGGTGCTTTCGAAAGCCCAAATGTTTGTCCTATTCTCTTCTCCACCCCAACCCCTGCCCTCAAATCGTCGTTTAAAGCATTTGAAGCAGTACGTAAGGAGCTTGAAAATTATTTAGTCATCTGTACGTTTTGGAGTGCCTGTGGATTAGAAACAACTCAGAGGTCAACGAAGGTGACTAGCTTTTGATGGTATATGCAAGGGTCTTTTTGAAGGGTTGATATCACTCATTTACAGATCGGACTTGGACACCATATAATGGTTCAATCCTCCCCCCGTAAACCACTCAGAGCAGAAATACTCGTACTTAAAGGTTTTCTTAGTATCCTGAATTAGTACCAAATACTTAAATGGTAGATCCTCCCGTTTGGGGAAAACCCAAAGTCTCCCGAATAGAGAGAAGTTTGCAATACATTGTTTTAGCTTGCTAGCCTAACAAAGAAAAGGTTTAGCAATAACGCAAAGCAATCAATATCTTTTGTTTTTCTCATAAACGGCATAGTGTACCATTGATTAGGGCGAAACTTTTCGTCAGCTATGGCAGCACACCTACCAAATATATATTAACTTCCATTACATTAGACCGACAACGTTTGCAAGGTTCAAAAACCCATTCGCCGCTGATAATGTACACAGGAAATGCATGGAATTGCGGGTAAAATAGGCAATATGACTACGCCCATAGCCAGTTTTTCTCCCAATCGGGAAAAGTAGATTCCTACCAAAGGGGGAATCTCCAGAACTTGGCAAGTGGATTCATGGTTTGCATAAAGGAGGTTCATTCAACGACTACCAACATAAAAGCAGTGATTTCTTGTAACTGACGGATTTACAATCAAAATCAAGGCAATAAAACTTTCAGCAACTTTTTATATTAATAATGCGATGTAAACCGTCTACAAAAAGGACGGGGTGAAGGCGATGGAGTCCCCAACTGTAAATGGCGTTTTTGGAGTTCTCACCTGCAAATAACTTTTTTTCTAAAGCATTGCACATTCGAATGGGGTTTTCTATACGTCACGGGGACCAACTATCTTCTTGGACGCTCTCATATTTCGAGCCCCTCTGAGGTATAGCTCATTGCAACCATCGAAACTTATTATCCACCACCGTATCCATACTATGAATATACTTTACAAACCTTAATGAATCCAACCCTGTTATAGGTCAATTCTAATACCGTAAGCTATTTGGAGTTCTCATCATAATGCACAGGAAAACTACAGTTGCTATATGAATAAACTTACATTACCAAAAATAAATATTTGCCTCTCCTAACATTTTGTTGGTACCAGACTCGACGATGTTTAAATCGATTAAACACTATGATTGCTTAGTCTGATTTGAATTCGCGTGGCATTCAAATGCCATGTAATACCTATGTAGAATGCAATAGTAAGAAAACAAAGTTTCAATGCCAAGAAATTACGCTACGCGTCTTATATTACGGCATCATTTTCTGTGATCTCAGGAAGCTTTAAATTATCCGTGTTAAAGTTAATGTTACCACCAAAGAATTTGTTGCGTATTTTGAGACGTTTTTTTAAAAATTGTTAAAAAAGAGAAAATTTTAGGCTCATTTTAACATTTACATTCATCTTTTACCAAAAAGACTTAGATATTATTCAGGTGTAAAAAAGTGCACTCGTTAGGAAGGAAACAAAAACTATTGTATGATTTTTTAAAATATGATAAAAACTACGAACTGTAATTGTAGAAATCATCATTTTTACATTTCTCAAGGTACGTTAAGAGTAAGATTCGCAAGAAAGACCACGTTTTAAAGATGGTTAAAAAATGGATCTCCCGTTTTCTTACAAGCAATGTCCCATAATAGTGGGATACAATGACTCTAGATGGTAGGTTCATTTCCCCCATATTCATTCAACCTCTAAGTAGTAGGTTGCTGGACTGTGAAACTTTCTTTCGTAATGTTCCCCATTATGGTGCACCTCTTCGTATGTATGTTTCCGAGTGATGCCTATAGCTTCCTTTGTTTGATCCTCTTTGCCTCCAATATGATCATAAGCATATGCATAGGACGATGATTTGAACTTAACTGCGCAATTTTCATTAGTGATCGCACTTTCCTGACTGGATACGTCCTTATCTGATTGGCTGGTAAAACGGACAGCAACATCAGTGCGACTTTCACCTGGGTTTGTTTTCAAACGATGTATGTACAGACATGACATGGCCAGGAGGGAAATGAGCACAAGAATGAAAACAGACAGACAAACGACCAAGATAATTATAAGGTTCCCTGGGTTGTCGATCGGAAACTCAGGAGTCGTTAGTGGATTGACAGGGTCAACAGTAGAGTTCACAGGGTTCTGAACAGTAGTGCTATCCCTTGTTGGTAAATCGTCAGCTGAATGATTTCGTAGTGATATAGAAATAATATTGGAAGGTGGGCTTTCGAATTGACCATCATTTGCTGTAAGTGCGAAGAAAAAAATTGAAAAACCTGGAAAAGAAAAGTCAGATGTAAAAATTTTTACTCTCTTTCAATATCCAGAATATGAAATCCTGAAAAGAACCAAAGGCAAGTTTCCATTAGCAATCTTGCTTAAGGTCTATCGTGTGACAGTAAGCTAACTACTTGAGCAATAGTTTCTACTAAGAATAGTCGGTTTCTCTTTTTGCTTGGGAATAATTAACTCTCTCGAAGAAACTTACAAAAAACACCGTAGTGATTACAATTTAGCATCATGTTTTCAATTCGTCTATCATCTTCTCATGTCCCCTCCCCTTCACCCCACGTTGCGCTTTACCTCTTACATGTCCTTACCTAGCGCTGCTTTAACATAAGGGTTCAAGGATCATTATGAGTGAAGCATTAAAAAGTAATATTTTTACAACGTTAACTTTATCAATACTTACCTGAAGGTTAAAATAAAAAATAAAATGACCAAGATTAGATTATAGTGCTGGTTTAAGTTCTGGAGGGAATGAAACAACTTGGACCTACCCTTACAAAAACATGTGGCATGCAAAATGTGAGCAAAAATTATCACATGTGGCAGGGCATATGAAAATACACAAGGAAAAAGTGTGGTCATGAGTGGTGACAAATGTGTTATTGGAACCAATCTGACACACAGGACCACCCTTTTCCCTGCATAATTGTCACACCCTAGGGCAAAGTATGACAAATAAAGCTAGTGAACGAAATCGAATTATTGAATTTACTTTACTCAGCACCGCACCTCTCCACACATTTCCACTCTTTACTTATTTTACACCAGTTTGCAACATGTTACCTGTGTCAAAACGTGTTTGGGA
The DNA here is from genome assembly GCA_029531755.1 of Holothuria leucospilota. Classification (NCBI taxonomy): domain Eukaryota; kingdom Metazoa; phylum Echinodermata; class Holothuroidea; order Aspidochirotida; family Holothuriidae; genus Holothuria; species Holothuria leucospilota. Next base: position 15,058,175 of record CM055972.1, read on the forward strand.
GTTTCCACACATTACGTCACGTCCAACGAGTGAAATGCATTCACTTTGGAAATGTGTGTCAACTGTTTATTAATGACACACGTTGTTAAGCAAAAATTCACAGAAACCTCACCACTCCTCACACCCTACAATAGTTTTCCAAAGTTAGACACTGTATTTCACGTGTAGTATATGAACTTTTGCCACAGATTTTTTGTAAGGGTATGAAATGGTTATGAAGAACTTGACTAATTTTACATCTCGCACCTGTATTTTCGGGTAAAACGATGGTAAACCTTTCTGTATTTCTTGCAATCGAAGGTGTCCGAAGATTTCCTCTTAGGATATAAGGACGCAAAACGTTTTCAGATGATTCTGTTAATAACCCGCTTTTAAAATTTTCTCGAAACTCCTTAAAATGTGTGGAGTAGCGAATCTCGTAATACTCAGCTGTCAAAAATGAAGATTTTAATTTTTTATAATATTATTTTCGTCATTTTATTTTGCCTACTGTATTATCGGGGTGTTTAACAAACAAAATGTAACACTAAATCAAAAAAGATTAATTTAGAAATTGTGAATTTGATCCTTGCTCATCTGTAAACGATATAACTGCAAGTAGCAAATTGCGACAAAAGAGAAGGTAAAAAAATGAAACTCGGACATTTGCGTTGTTATGCTTCGATGAAAACTTCACTTGACTGGAAAGTAACTTCAAATGAGTGACTCTTACAGATACAATGTACGTCCTAAGAGAAAGTTCAATATGGAGATTTTGAGCATTTTTCCTCTAGAAGAAAGACACAGGAAAGAAATACACGTTTATCCAGAGCATTGCTAGAATTGGGATATGACGAAATCCTCTTGGGCTATGTTAAATCAAGCAGATTTGCACTAATAATGAAATCCACAAGAAAGTGTCCCATATTTGCCTTTTCTATTCGACCTCTCATTTACTACATCCTACATTAGTTTCCTGGATTGAATTTTGCGGAATTAAATTTTGTAAAAAAATAGTGGTTTAAAGTTTTTGGTGCTTTAAAACTTATGAAAGGCATAAAAACTTTGACATTAAAACTAACTAAGACTTTCAAGGTAAGATCGGATGCATATAGAATTTGCATTCTAATTGGACATTGTGAATAACTTCCTGATTAGGAGAAAGTCTGATTTCACTACAAAACAAACCAATATCAAGAAAATGTGGCTTTCAGAAATGTTGTTTTGTTAGAAATACTTCTGCTTTTATGAAATAATTATATGACTTTTCAGATTTAACATACGGGTATTTTATCTGAAAAGTTGAAAAAGGGCCTAGGTTAAAGTAAGAAATAAAATAGGGCGGATGTTTTGAAAACGTTTGCTTTACCGATTTTATTAGTTTAAAGAGGTAATGCACGTTCTACACATTAACTTTTTACAGTTTAATAGGAACTAGGAAATCTAGCTTTAATCCCGAAATTCAAACACCCACAGCCGATAACCACATCTAAAACGAAATCAGCACATGAATATAAGAGGCTCCTGGAGGTAGTCACGGCTTCAAACCATAACAAAATGATTTGAACTGAAATTTTGTTTTTTTCATGTAAGAGATAAAGTTAATGTAAGCGTTATAATGAATTATCATGTCATATATGCGTGCAACATTTGCAATAGTACCAGTAACTGTAGCTATAACACTTTCTGCTTAAGAGAACTTGATGTCAATAAGACCGATAAAAATCTCTCATTTAGCAATTTGTTTTTGTTTTATGTGAAGTGTTTCTATTCTCTTACTGAAATGGTATAAAAGATTGCAACTTTTAAAAGTCTTTCATGCATTTGTAAAACAAAAGTCCTAGATTTTTAAATAGAAATTTAAAATGACTGAGAAAACTTAAAGTGAAAAATTACGTCTCCATCAATTGAAGAATATGGCATTCTTCTTGCCTGCCTCAAGTTTACTTTGGAAAAGAAATGAGTACCTATCACGTCTAAAATTGCTAAAACCACGAATGAAGATTTGATCCATTTGTCATCAAAATATGTTAACTGAGTTTGTATTTTACTTTTATTTAAAGTCTTGGCTTAAGAACAAGAAACACTAAAATCAGCCAACACACTATTGTAATGTAAAGTGTAAATGGGACGGCTACGTGTTTGACAGGTATTTTCAAAAAGAATTTCCTTAAGTGTCATTTTTCCCCAAATTGCAAGTGCCAAACGACTTTTCTAAATTGTACGTTCTTACCAGTCCCTTCCATTAAGTCAGCACCAGGAGCTGAGAATACCAGATCAAATGTACGACTATCTCTATCAATATTCTGTGCGAGGAGGTCTACCACTCTGTAAGGACCATAGTTATTACGAGCTGTAAGACAAAGGCAAATAAATATTGTGGATACAGAATGCTTTGTTGTTACTTTCAAGCCATACTTAGACCCCACCTTCCCCACCTTCCTCGTCAAAACGACTCAGCCCAACAGAGAAAATTTTACCTACACCTGTCGGTTTACATCCTCCCCCCCGTTTACTCACAGACATGACTTTTACAAAAAAAAAATGATTAATTTGAGTATGGCAGTTCTTCCGTTTTCAACTTGAAAGCATAAGTAACAAATACATCAAAAAGTTACAATTCTCTCCAGACTGTCGCGAGGTGTTTTAAAATAGGATTTATCCTTAGCGGGACCTGTGGTTGGCATAGAACCCCCAATGAGTGATGTGCCTCGTGAAATACTACAAATTATCGCTTAATGGAATTGATAGAGTGAATAAGATAAGATACGACGAAGGTTTCAGTTCTAAATAAACAGGAAATGTTGTCAAGTTCACTTGTTTCTGCTTTTATTGCATAAAAAAATCTGCGGACGCTTCTAAGAATCCTACTTAGTCCGATAGCATAAGGGCATTAGAAAATCCCTTTCACGATGAATAGTTTTGTAAATGGTGCCTGACTCATACCTCTACATGTTATCTCATTGTTGCACTTGAAACTTCCACCTGTAATAGTTCTTTGAATATTTCCAGCTTGCTCGTATTGCAAGTCCCATTCAGAGCTAGCTTTAGCAGAATCCACAGCAGCCCCGACACCAACTCGAGCTCCGAGCACTACTTGCCCGTTACCACTAACAGAAAACTGAAAGAACACAGCAAAAATATTCCATGCGTTTGTAAATTCAAGTCTAACAAAGTTTAACAAAGAATTGTATTGGAGTTGCATATTAAGTGTACTGGATTGAGAACTGCATTTTTGAATGCAATTTTAAACCTTTGCTGGAACAACCTGTACTTAAAGATTGCAAGGAATACTCCAGAAAAGACCGCTGGGTATTGGATTAGAACGAGATTAACTTGCTCTTTATGATGGAATTTTTTCATCATAGTCACTAAAAGGCAATTTTCTAAGTTGGGGTTTCTGTTAATAAACGTTTTCATAACTGTTAATTTATTACAATCTGTAGCGCTTCATCGATTGTTGTATCACAATCTGTTCAAACCTGGCATGCTGGTTTTATAAGGATTTAACAGTTACCGTACTTGTAAAATCATTTGCGTAACACCAGAAATATAAGAAAATATTTTTCATGTAATTCTGCTAAAGCTATTTTACATACATTTGTTTAGGCTATTTATATAAATGTAACGTTTTAGTTCAGGTAAAATTACAACAGGATGTATCAAAGTCCGAAAAATGCTCAGATTCCACAGTTGGGTAATTTACATGTTGCACAGTTGTTGCCCCTATGCCTCAATTTTCCATATTCACCCATACTGTGATTCAATCTTTTAACATGTAATACATTGGGAGATGAGATAAAATTGTACTTTACATAACATGAGAAATGTGAAGTTGTACGTGAGTAACTAAGTAAGTAATTTGGTGAGCTAGTGTCAGTGTGAGAGCGTGTTTGAGCAAACGATTGTCGCGAACGCCTCCTCGACCGTAAGTCCGAGAAAGTTCAAACTTTATGGAAAGCTACCTGACCATGATAACTTGAGCACGCTTTATTGATCCCTTCATAGATAGACATTTAGGGGTGGAAGGTCAAATAACCTCAACCCTTGTGTTTTGAACTATAATTTGCTGAGAAGAATGATATAAAAAGTCATTATACCACACTATGTGTTAAGAAACTTGAAGCAAATGTTTGACTAGTGTTTGGTATGAATAAGCAACATAATGTATAGAACGAAAAGACAACTTTTGAAACAGAGTTGTGTGATTGCTAAGGGTGAAGGGCAAAACTTGAATAAAAGATCAGGGGTTTATTGACCGAAATTGTGTGAAAAAGATCATTCAATTCCTTCTTAATCTTAAATCCGACCAAATACAACCTCGGTGAGTAACAAACTTTTCCATGCATAATTAATGACATTAGTCAGATGTTAAAGATAAAAGGGAATAATAACATAACACTTAGTTTTAGTGCACATCATTTTGACAGATTTTAGAAAATTTCACTCGAAAATCCCCCCAAAAGTATACAGAACTGTTGAGGGAGGCAAACTCCATTCAGTACCTCCTTGTGTCTACTTTTTAACTTGGTATTGTTTGAATCTTTTTGTGCTAACTTGGAACACTACCTTAGTCATGTGATTGCTTCAAAAGCGATGACAGTTCACATGTTTCGGTACAATATAACCCCAAAGATGTTCACTAAGCCCTGACGCAATTATCATTCTACGAACCTGTTAACCGGAGATAGAAATTACTACTCCTCTTAACATTTTTAAAGTGGAATTAAGGCTTTCTTTTCATTTTTAGTTGGACTAAGTGATGGCTGCTTGTTGCCAAGCATAGTGTAAAGTTAATTTTTGCTTCCTTCCCTTTCGTTGAAACTATTCTTTCAGAGTAAGATTTTAAGCTCCTAAAGAGTTGTTGCAAGTTAATCGTCTCGGTTGGCAGTTGCCGAACACCTTGCAGCTGGGATGGATCAGAATCGAGGAGCCATGTAGATGCCGAACTATTGTTACAGCCGAACGCAAAGATATTATTTTCATACCATTGAGGGTACCATGTCCACTGTTGGGACAAATGAAGCAATTCATGTATCCATGAGGTAGATTGCCAGTTAAATATCGTCTTTGACGTCGATAATACGAGAAAAAAAGTAAATTTAAAGGTCTGACGTCTCCAGGCATGTAGCCCAATTCATCGAAACTTTGAAGGTCCATTCAGTACCCACAGACTCACTCCGGAAAAGCTTTTAAAGAAAATGTCAAAATGTCGTATTTTCCGACCTTCAGGGTCAGTGAACCCAACTGAACGTTGCAAACGTACTTCCACTGCAATGTTAGGGTCATTGCTTACCTTTGAAAAAATATGAGATTGGAGAGAAACTATTTAATGGGGGCAGTCATTGTAAACAAAATGCAAAAGGAGAAACTATTTTAGGGCTTAATAGGTGTAAATAGAAATGCAACTGCCGTGGAATGTATGAGGTGTAAAGCAAAACTAAGACAAAAGGTATCAGACTCATTCAGGTTGTGTTATTTTAGCGCCCTGATTAAATTAGTTTTGAGTGAAAAGCTACTGGGAGTGGCAGTGTTTTCGTTGCTCAAAGCACTTGTTTGTTTTCCACAAAATGGTGTCAAGGTCCTATTGTCGTCTGTATTTCCATGCTGGTTTATAGAGGAATTTTCATGGGTGAATGATTTACTTTTGAGGAAGGAAGAATTGAAGTGATGCATATGACGTGTAGTAATTTTGTGTACTCCACCAAGATTATCACGTGGACATTTTTGGCACACCACCACAGCCACAATCCATTTCTTGGTTCATCATACCTTCCCTTGTTCTTCTAAGTTACACCTATAAACCAAAGTTACTTGACGGGGTCATCATCACCAACTACTCAGCAAAGCCACCGGGATTCCGACAATCTCAAAACAAAGTTCAACTTGCTTTCGCGTATACTTCCGCCACCGATATACTCAGGAGGAGATACTTGTGAACACAAACTGTTTGATTGATTTAGCTTTATATGTATGCATTGTAGTGTATATACGTATTAATCATTCCCACTTGCAAGATCCAAATTAAATGCTTACAATATCTGAGTAATGTTGCCTTAGCGTTGACTTGTCTAGGGCCAACCCTTAAAACATTTTCGAAACCCGGCCTACATTTATTTCACTTGTGAGACTTGCCTTTAATATTTTGTTATTGTATTGTGATTTCATTGTTAGTTACAATTCTTTCTTTGTTGCTTCTTGGTTTTATTTTAGGTGTCAAAGTTTTCGATGACGTTTCATTTGCTTGTTTGTAATTTGTTTTGATCTTCTACCCGTTAACCGTTTATGACTCTGCTGTGGCCCCATTATTTGTCCGAGCTCTTTGTCAAGCTCCCAGACGACGACTGAGCAGCAACCTGAAAACTTGACAAAGGCCGTGGGTAGCCCGAAAAATGACGAATACAATGTTTTCTGGGCACAAAACGTAAATGTTTCATGAAACAAAATTAAAAAAAAATGGTTTTTGTTAAAGAAAATTTGACAAAATTGGGTTTTTATTAAAGAGGATTTGAAAATTTTGTAGCTTTATTTAACAAAGTTTGAAAACTTTAGGTTTATTGAAAGAGGTTATGACACTGTTACCTTTTTATTGAAGAAAATTTGGAATTTTTTAATTAAAATTTGAAACTTTTGTGATATTATTGAAGAAGTTTGAATATTTTTGTTTATATGTTTTTAAACAATTTGCCCTTCTTGAGGCGAAACTATATAAACCGTCTGGGTAACCTGTTGTAGTCGGAAATTACATACTTTATCATACTACTTAGGCTCCCCGACGAAATTTTAAAATTTCCCGGACACGATGAGGGGGAAAGCAGCCTCACCTGATGGTTACAATTCCGCCTATCCCCACCTGTCGCCATACCTGTTAAGGATTAGAGGTGCCGTCTTTAAGGTTACCCGAACGTTTTTGTGTTGCAACTCTCATGATTGAAATGCAAGAGGACACATAATAAACTTTCACTTTATTTATTACCATTATCACTTTCGAAAAGAAAGTGATAAAAAACAATCCCAGCCCGTGCCTGTCGAAAAACAGTTTAATTAACGGCTTTGGTACTTCAGAAGCTACTGTTGATAAATTGTCACCTAAGTAATTTAGAATTTTCCGCTCGACCGTCTCTATTAGCTGTTATACTGAGTAACTTTACCATTTGTTTCCACATTTGGTACAACGTGTTTCAGAATCGAGATTGAGGCTATTAATACTTTCCTGCATTTTATAATAATAAGTGACATTATTACCTCAAACGATACACAGCACTGGGCGACGCCTAAATTTGTCGGTATACATACGTATGAATAGGTCTGTTCATTTTGCCATGAAATTCTCTATTGTATATAGTGGGTAATTAATGCGTTTTAAGCGAAGCTTGTGATTCTCTTTATATGTGGAAATCATTTCGGTCACAAACAAGGAACAAATTACTCGTTCGCTGTCATACATTAATTGATTCATCGCCATTTACGAATGAAAGCCAGTACATGGACCAATCACTTGACATCTAAAAGGGCCTATTGATCACTCCGAGACGGTGCCCAGCATTACTTTCTGTATATACAATATACACAACCAGGATCATTTCATTAATATCTCTGTTAATTTTATAATTTGGAGAAACCTTCTAGAGTTAAGATTTTAATCAAATTTCTTCAATACTGTATTACTGATTAAACATTTCACAGATATCGTTACAATACAAATCTTTTCAACTTAATGACCTTCCATTTGACCCTGAAAATTCTTGTAATTCTAATTCCCTTCAAATGAAGTAAACGTACTATTATTCTATGTCGAATATTAGTTATGATGTATCAAGGATTTTGAACGCATGCTTGTTCATGGAACAACTGGCCTGCTTTCTAATGCTTATTCCTATACAACCTTCCATTTTAAGAAATACCCAGGGTTGCTTGTTCTAACATCTGCCGAAAAACAAAATAAAATTAGGGACAATATAATGCCTTACTTGGACGCTATATCTTCCGGGTGTAGTAAAATGAGTGAAGAATCCACTATAAACTCCATCTCCTTTATTGATGTCTTCTCCAATCCCATCATCGTAAAGTTTCATCGTCACATCACCCATTGGAGATTGAACTACTGCGTTTACGTCCGCTTCTATGACAGGGCTGTATCCTTGAGATAAAATCATAGTTAATTACAACGTGCAATTGCAATCAATTCAGGTAACATGTCATACACTTGTTTTATAAGTATCAGACATGTTTACTCTTACCAGGTTTATCATATTATACATAGGCGTAGGAAGCGGGCCGGGGGCTGGGGGCTTTAGCCCCCAGTCAAAAATGTGAGGGGCTGAAGTATGCTTCCGCCCCCCAAGATCAAAGGGCAAAAAAAACGTTATTTGTCTCTTCTGTAAAAAATGTCGAAAATTTGCAGTAATTTTCCTTAAAGTTTGTCCAAAATATAGCACCAAATTGCATCTGAGGACCCTCAAATGTCACAAAATTTTCCAAACGGGAGAGGGACACCCCTCCCCTTAGACCCTCTCCCAGGACGGCGATCCGAAACAAGGTTCAGTCCCCAGTCTCGAAAAGCTCCCTACGCTTATGATATTATATACTGTTCGCTACCTTTCACCAACTGTATGTTTCAAGTAGAGCTACTTACCACTTGCTAAGGTAAGATATACTGTCTGCACTTGTGGAGGATTGAGATCGAGCACTGCCCAAGTTCCAGTGGATGTAATTGGAAGGCTCGCTGGGCCTTCCTCCACCTCAGCCAAGATGAGAACACTTAAGTTAAGATTAACCCTGTCCCAGCTCGTCATGTTCAAATTCCACGTGCCCTCCTAAAAAGTATCAAAAGTTATCACCAATCCAAAATGTTATTGCATGACAAAGGGTAGAGAAATAATACGGAATAATAATTATTTGAAGAAAAAAGTCGAACTGCAAATAAAACTGTTAACGCACTTTTTACTTGATATATTTTGTGTTCTCCTTTATTATTGTAATTCCCTTTATGCACTCCTGCGAGTAATAATATACGTGTAATGATGGCTTAGTTATTACATAGTCACATCACGTCGCAAACTTGCCATGAGATACCATGAAGTCCACTTACTTGTAAATACAATTAATGCCTACCTCCAAACTCGTTGTTGCAATGGTAAATATTGATACAACTGAATCAAAGTTAGCATTTTTAATGACTCCAGACGGAGATATTAATTCAATATCAAGACAGCCCTGTCCACAGAATGTTGTGTTACTCAGTGATGCTATCACAGCAACATATGTCGTAATTCCTCCGCGAAGGGTCCTATCCGTAGCAAATTCGATGTTGACTATTCGTCCTGGAGAAACATTTGGTAGATACCGACTGACAAGATCTTCCAAATTCACCTCTATTTTCAATAAAAGAAAAGATTTTACAAGGTGCCATGCTAAAATCAGAACGATAATCTCACTTTGTAATATTCAGGGCAATCACCCTTTCCCTCGAGCGCCAGTCCAATATGGGGGCGCTCGTAGTCCAGTATGGGGTCACTCGTTTTCTCTGTAGACTAAGACTATTTATTGACTAGAGACCAAGGTCTAATGTTTACCATGTACAAAATTGTGGCCAATTTGAAAACAAGAGTTAGGTCCAAAATGGCTGTGTCTCCGACGTTCAGTCGTGGCGCTGTATACATCAAGTGTGTACAAAATGGCGACAACATTTAGCTGCTATTCGTAACTTAAGAAGAGGTATATTCTTCCTCGCTTTTCCTGAAAAGTTAAGGAACAGCAGTACTTTTTCGTTGAAGGAACACTATGCAACCTTTACTTCGAGTTTGGAAAAGTTGGCGCTACAAAATGGTGGTTTGTCGCCTATATCTGAGATTTACTATCTACTTCAGAGCAGCAAAGCGAAGGTAAGAAATACCAAATTGCCTACTTTGCTGCCTCGCTTACACATAGACAGTGCAATTCTTGGCTACTGCCTACCTTTCAGACATTACTGAAGCATACAGCGTTAATGTAACGCTAAGGTTACGAAACGTTATGGTACTTTACCGTAGCATCTTGTATTCACTACGATACCCTGTGCGACGATACGAATGGAGTCTTTCGCGCGTCGTTCAACATAGGTAACATTCACTTAAAAAGACATAGGCACTAACCTTTTCGTGTCTCCTTGAACAACAAAATCTAGGCTAAGCATAGTCTAAAACGCAAAACGTACCGAATTTACTTCTTTAGTATTATTAGACGCTATTCGGCGTACGTTGTGGCTAGTTCAATTCTGTTCACAGGCAGTTGTAACGTTATGTAGTGCATACATATATACCTAAACAGTCATGTAATGGAAATGCGTCAACTTTTCTTATTATACATATGAGTATATATGTATGCACTACATAATGTTAGAACTGCCTGTGGTTCTATGCACACCCTACGTAGACAAGCCCTATTAATAGCACAGTGTTAGAGGAAAAGTACACACACGGGAGAAATGACTGGTTGGTCGAGACACTGCAAATTTGGACCTAACTTTGCCTCCGTGGATGCACATTCTGCTATTTTGACCTTGGTCTCTAGTCAATAAATACTCTTAGTCTGTACACAAGTCTAATGCTCATTCAGTGTTCATTTTCGACTATCAGTACAAGGAGCATGACAAACCTTCCACATACTCATTTTGTGCGACTGCCGCTTTAATTTAAGAACTAACGAACTCAAATGAGCTGTATCCGCATTTATTATCATTTTTAATGATTTGTTGTTGGTGTTTTTCAATGCCTTGTTGACAATATTCTCAAACGGCGGTCATTACTGTCTCTTTATCAGTTCTTTATTGGCACTCCACAAGGCATGGAAAACTCATTTCCAGCGTTACTAACTAAAAGTTTGCTTCGCGTAGACACTGCCGGTACATTGTGTGTCTACCGACAGCAGCGCCCAGACAACTTTTTGCCACTGTCACAAACCTACCAGATACGTCACTGACCCCCAAATAGCTACACAAAGACACTATTTTGTCGCATTTAGTGATAGCTAGTTCATCCTTCATGTATGTATGTTTGGTTGAAAGGAAAACTAACGTTTTCTTAGAATCCCTTCAGCAACGTTTCTAAAGAAATCTATGTAACTAATTAAAAAAAACATAAGCAATTGGGTTGCCAGTGGTAGGTTACCCTCCCTACCGGTCTCATATTTTGCAAGTTGTTTTCTTTGACGTTTTTAGTGAAGGCATAGTTTATGACTTAGAAGAAATGTTTTTATGAAAGACTTCCATGTTATTAATAATTTTAGCCTATTAGCAACGTGTATTGACAAGCAGAAAGCAGTCGCTTCTTCTCAGCTTTGGGCTGCGGCTTCCCTTTGAACCCACATGCAAAGAGGGGACACTACCATCAATAAGACTACACAAGACTGGTCATATTAAATGAGAAATGACATGTTAGTGTAGTGTAGGAAATGGCACGCCACATTACACAAGCAATTACGGTAGCAATTCTATTATTCACAACAATACCACATGATATCAACCCTTCCTTCAAGTCTAATCACTGTTCGCCCTAAGGAGCTCCCGACTGCGGATTCACCCCAAACAAATTTCGGAGGGATCTGTGACTGCACCTAGTCTAGCCAATGCGAAGCACACGCATCACACATACAGGCCCGTAGTCAAGGGGGGGGGCAGGGGGGCGAAGCCCCCTGAAATTTTTTTTTTTTTTTTGCCCTCTAGAGAGTTTGAATCTTACCATTGACTTAACGCATTTGTACACATTTGGCCCCCCTGAAAAAAATTTCGCCCCTCTGCAAATTTTTTGCCACCCTCCAGTACCTTGTCTGGGCTACGGGCCTGCACACACAGGAGAGTGTAGGTATGGATTTATGCAATTTTAACTGAGTAAATACTCCTGTATCCTTGTCTGGTTACTCTGGTAGGCACAATAGCCAGATAAGTTGTGCTCAGCTTAGGTCCGAGAGAAGGACATCAGTGTTTCCCATTCCGTCTGCCACGGAGAATGCAAGGGCATGCATTAAGGTGATATATGCTTGCCGTCCGTCGGATCTATTTATGACTCTTTTGGTAACAATGTTAGTGACAAGCCTTTTAAAACTTATCATTAATGAATTTAATACCTTGTGAATCCAGCCCAAATTGGCTGAAAATGTCGAACAACGCAGTTGACTCGTCTTGATGGAGAAACTGTCTCCCTCCTGTACGAACGGCCAGACTTTCTAAATCTTCGGCAACGTCGTCACCAATGGCGATTGTGTGAATCAATACGTTGTCAGTCTAGAAAAATATTGTTCATAAGCTTTTGGTCCTTCTGGTTTAAAATGAAGATGCGGTAAACAAAGGAAAAGGCTCGTTTCGTGTAATTCATCTGTTTCATCTCTCACCTTGTTTTTTGAGCTCTTGTTGATTACCATAAGCAATGTAAAGTGAGTCAACGACAGGCGTGATCTCATCTTTTTCTTCTCCGATTACGTGACATCTCTTTAGCAAAAGGGAAGTGTTTTTCACAAAGAAATGACCTGAAACATTTTTGTTACAATAATGTAACCTATATCCTTATTATGTTGGACGATTCCTACATCCTTGGATATAACCTTTCAGCTTTCTTGATAGGGTAAGTGATGCGAAGTTACTTTCAAATTTAAAGGATTTACCTTCCAATTTTAAGTTTTCATAAAGCAAAACCAAATTCAAACAAATGAAAATATATTATTTGCATTATGTTCGTGAATAAAAAACAGGTCAAAAAAGAAAAAAAAAACACACTGCCATCATTGTGGATTTAATACTTCAGATAAGACTAGTTAAGTGCTTATTTTGTAGTCTTTAAATGGTAATAATTCAATAATTAAAGTGCAATAAATTTCGTTTTGAAGAGTCGTATTTTCTTTGAAATCTCGATTCATTATTAAAAATAATATACTGCAATATTTGTCCTGAAAATCACCTATTCCGTGTCTATCAATACTTACCTCATATATTATGTTAGAAGTGAAGGACCGCTGTCTAGTCCACAAGTACCAATGTCTTTTTTTCAGAACCTTTTCATCTATTAGTCTTGGTCAATGGAAGAAAACTTCCATTTGAGATTTCTTTACAATTTGATATCTTCATATTTCACTACTAACCATGTCTATAATGTCGGAAATTGAGGGGGCGAGAGTCTCCTTTCCATCTGTCATAACAATTATACGTCCTGCCATGTCATCCAGCTCACCTGTTCTGTTAAGTACCATTAAAGCTTCCAAAACACCTGTAAGGAAATTTTTTGACATGATACGGTTTTCTGACACGTCTTGGTAACATGTATAAGACGTGCATTCAGGCAGTATTGGTAGTGTTTGTTGAAAAAAAGAAAGAAAAGTAGAAATTAGAAGGAAAAGAGAAAAAAGAAAAAGGAAAGAGAAAAATAAAAAGAGAGAGAAAAGAAATATAATATAAAGAGTGAAAAAACGAAAAGCACGTCTCCAAGAGTTTTAAGAGGGCAGCTTCTCTGAAAAGTTAAGACGAAATAAGTAAATAAATATAGAAGGACGGTATGGAAGAAATGACGGAAGGGTAACGAACAAATGCACAGAAAACATGCCTATACGGTATATCGTAAGCATGGTGCTGTGGCGGTGTGGGCAAAGGCGGTGGCATTTAAAGCGATGAAGCTTAGCAACCGGGGGGTTCGGGGTTCGATTCCCGGCCAGGTCAAACTAAGGTGGGTTTTTCTTTTAAGAGAAATCAACGATTTTCCCATCTGACCTGGCCTTTGGAAATTGTTGATTCGGCTGCCACCCGACGTGAAGTTGTAATTCATGAGCCATAGGCTTCCTCACGTTCGTGGTCTCTTAGCGTCGTAAAACAACTGTCCTTCAAGGCCCTGAAGTCAAGGCCCATTTACACGACCATCGCGTATTTTAACAATATGATTGTGTTCAAATATTGTATCATACTCATCAAATAGTCTTCTAACATAAATGGTGGACGCATGGAAGGGCAGTGAGGACGCCCCCCCCCCATCCATTAGATTTTTGACCAAACATTTCAAACGGCCAAAGGCATCTTACTTTTATATTTCTGTAGTGGTAGGGTAAGGTCCTCAGAAAAATGCATTGATGTAGCCTATTTTTATTGATTTCTACCACCAATCTCCTGCAAACAGCAAAAATCTCTTGCGTTCTACTTGCTTTTATCTCCAGTCCAATATTTCCATGGTTCTTGTACATAGGAGAAATTACGGAGGAACACAGGTTTTATAGCAAAGATGTAAAGAAGTGGGGGATCTTTCCCGGTTTCCCCTACTTTTCTGAAGACATATTTGGAGGAAATTGAAGCCATGCCGGGCAGATAAGTGGATAATCTTAATTCAGACTTGCCTTTGTAGTAGACGCGTTGTGTCATAAATTATAAGTGTCTAAGTTGAACAGCCTGTGAGAGATTTGATTCATTTCTAATACAAAATTTCACTGGTTTGGCGCGAAATCATGCAAGATTTACACTCCACACCGGATGATCACTATCAGGGCAATAATACAGGGAATCATCACTGCTCTGGTGAATACACATATAGTCGGGGATCCAGCCACCCAAATTTGGAATGAACCTGACATGGTTTGCTATACTTTTTATTTGTGTTTTATCTGTTAGTATAGATATTAAAATTACTTGAATGGGTGGTCTGCTCTGCCGGAACAATTGCAAAAAAAGTTGTGTCCATTTTCATACAGGCAATTTTGACAATTTTAGCACCTGGGGCCATTTTTGAGTACCAGAGTCTCTAAAATTATGTATCCCTGCGACCTTACCTTTTGTTAATGGGTAGCCCGATAACCAGGTAAGACGTGAGAAAAATTTCAACTCCCAAATTCAAGCCTACATGAAATGCGTTGTACTGAAAATTCGCAATTTCTCTGTTAAGAGTTGGAAATTTTGGCATCTGGGATCATTTTTAGTGAAAAATAAGGGTAGGTTAAGTATATTGTGTGTGCCACAAGATGCTCCTGTCTTTATGGACATCTGCAGCCTTATGCCTCAGTAGTACACAGAAAGAATTTCGACCCGCAAATCGGAATGGACATGAAATAACTGACCCCCAAATGTTGCGATTTCCTCATTTTTTCTTGAAAAATATGGGTTTCGGGGCACTTTTGAGCCATAGTATCTTTATAAGTATCATACAATATGCTCTCATCCTTATGGTGTGGACAGCCTGGTGCCTTATTAGTGCACATAAAGAATTTTGACTCTTAAATGAGAATGGGCATGAAATAACGGACCCCCAAATATTGCGATTTCCTCATTTTTCCTTGAAAAATATGGGTTCAGGGGCACTTTTGGGCATTAATATCCATATTAGTATAATACCTAATGATCCATTCTTCCTGGAATCTGTAGCCTAGTACCCCAGAAGTACACAGATAGAATTTAGACTCACAACTGAGAACGGGCATAAAACTACAGAAACCCAAATTCTGCAATTTCCCCATTTTTCCTTGAAAATATTGGTTCAGGGGCACTTTTGAGCCATAATATCTTTATAAGTCTCATACAATATGCTTTCGTGTTATGGTGTGGACAACCTAGTGCTCTCATCTTCATGGCGTGGCGCCACTAATAAAGCACTGGCATATTGTATGCTTATAATGATATTATGGCAGAAAAGTGCCCCTAAACAGCTAAACTGCTAAACCCATATTTTTCAAGGAAAAATGAGGTAATCGCAATATTTGGGGGTCCGTAATTTCACGCCCATTCTCATTTGAGAGTCAAAATCCTCTCTGTGCACTGCTAAGGCACTAAGCTGCCCACTTTATGAAGATGAGAGAATGTCGTATGTTACTTATAGAGAAACGACGGCTCAAAATGCCCCTAAACCCATATTTTTCTCGCAAAAATGAAGAAATCGCGATATTTCGGGGTCAGTTATTTCATGTCCATTCCCATTTGCGGGTCGAAATTCTTTCTGTGTACTACTGAGCAGTGGCGTGTGCAGGATTTCAGAGGTGGGGGGGGCACAACCTGTGATTCCCCCGACTGACATGGAGGGTGTCATGAGTGCACCGAAGGTGGACCACGAGCGCGAAGCGCGAGTTTGCACGCGTGGGGTCCAGGGGCCCGCGGTAGGGCCCCTGGCGGGGTGCAGGCGCAGAGCCCCGGTGGGGGTCCAGGGGGCGAAGCCCCCGGAAGCTCTTGCAATGTAAGGTAATAAGACCGCCGTAAATTGGTTCTAGATGCCTTATTGATCAGGTTTCGTTTGTTTCAGATTTTGTGAAATTCGATGTCAATGACGGAGAGTTCAAGTTATCTTCTATGCCTTGTAAGCTGCAGTATGCTACAGTATGTGTCACATAGCTTACATTGACAGGGTAAGATCACCAGGACTGTAAGATCACGAGGCCAGTCAAGAAGGCTGCTTGAGATGATCGCAAAAGTTAACAGCACTGTTTCATCCTTAAACCTGTACAGTTTTACCATTTCAGATGGTTAAAGTGACTAGCGCGAAGCATCCTGTCTGATTATTCACTGAAGGGCGATTGGAAGAGCTCTATCCTTTGGTAAACAAGCATATAATGCAAAAATTCTCTCCTAATTCCATTCTGTAGGCTACTTCTAAGTTTCGAAGGGTAGCTAGACGGGCGGAGGCAGCGACCCGAAGCCCTGACAGCCCCGATGCTCCTCACCATCCCCTTGACGATGCCGTCAAGGGGATGGTGAGGAGGGATCTGAAGAAAATCTGTGTACTCAACCATGCCATTGTGGGGCATATAT
This sequence comes from Holothuria leucospilota, assembly GCA_029531755.1. Taxonomy (NCBI): domain Eukaryota; kingdom Metazoa; phylum Echinodermata; class Holothuroidea; order Aspidochirotida; family Holothuriidae; genus Holothuria; species Holothuria leucospilota. Next base: position 15,074,892 of record CM055972.1, read on the forward strand.
ATGTGCATATACTAGAGGAACGTAGTTTCGATGCTGATTTAATATTTTCGGCCGAGAATGGAAAGTGTGAAATTGCAAAGCGCGAGAAGCGAGCGAAAATTTTGGGGGTTATCCTACAATAAAAAGAAGCGGTACTTATTAAAAGCCAATTAAGGTCAATTGTCCTGGCAGTTGGTCCCTATCGGGTATAATTTACATTGTACTTTTCTCCTCGTGTCCTATAGCCGTACCGCACTACAGACCCAAGAGAACATTGACTAAATGAGGTGATATCAGGTGAAATTTCCAACATTTACCTTAATTCATGTATTCAACTTCTTCAGTTACTTGAAAAGGTGGAAATGGTTTGAACTATATTTAGCTATAAGTAACAGAACTGAGGAAGAGTGGGCGAAGCGTTCCGAAAATCTTGGGTTTCATTGCAGAAACGACCCTTTGAAAGCCAAAATAAGAAAAACCGATCATAAATGCATGGCGACAGAATTTCCTGACAGAGGGCTGGGCCATGCCAGCGACCCCAAGCTTTGACAGCCCGTCTTTCGAAGAGGTGGTGACAAGGGGATATGGCTTACTATCCCATGCCATTTCAGGGCATATTTTGCATAATATCACTTTATTCGTCATGAGTCGAGTTGCGCACTTTATATATAGTGGTCTTTGGAATCTGAAACTTGAATTTGCAAAGGGGGCGAAAATTTTGGTAGGCTTACACAAAAAAGATATGTGATCATTATGAACATAAAGGAAAAAAAAAGAAAAACTGTAGGTTCTAGACCATATCGAGGATAACATACATTTTATCGAAACACCTGGAGTACACCCTATGAAATAGGTCCGTGAGTCGCTCGCAAACTGACCGTACCGCATGACACACACAAGAGAATATGAACTAGGCTTAGCGCCATAGGATGGAACTTTCGACCTCCACATAAGGTCGAAAGCTTTGCCTACATGTTTCTTGGTAAGGTTGGCAGGACCTGTGCTATCTAGCAAGAATGTGGAATGAAACTGCTGAAGATCCTGGAGTGACTGTACAGCGCGCGTAGCGCGCCGAAAATTTTGGGTTCTTGTTAAAGAAATTGTCCTCTCTCAGGCGCCACCAGGGACTGCATACTCTGTCGTATCGATTAAGACTCCCCGATGCGGGCCATCCCTGTTGAGTGTTCAGTGTGTCTCTTCAATATTTTTTCTCTTCCCCTAACCCTTAAATCCCCCGACTAAAGGATTTTCCCCCGACTGACTTCGGAAGTGGGGGGGGGGCCTGTGCCCCCCGGCCCCCCCCCCTTTGAACACGCTACTGCTACTGAGGCATAAGGCTGCAGATTTCCATGAAGACAGGAGCATCTTGTGCCACACACAATGCACTTAAACCCTTATTTTTCACTAAAAAATGACCCAAGATGCCAAATTTCCAACGCAAAACAAAGAAATTGCGAATTTTCAGTACAACCCATTTCATGTAGGCTTGAATTTGGGAGTTGAAATTTTCTTCAAATCTTACCTGGTTATCGGGCTACCCATTAAGAAAAGGTAAGGTCGCGGGAACACATAATTTTGGATAATCTGGTACTCAAAAATGGCCCCAGGTGATAAAATTGCCAAAATTGCCGTTTTTCGCCTAAAAGGGCCATATTCTACAGGTCACTACAAAAGAACAGATCGATATTTTGGGAAACACTTTTAGGATATTGCAGGATAGACTGTTAATTTTACCACTTTTACTCCTAAGAAGTTTTAGACCCCTCATTTAGGAGTAAAAGGGTGTTTTTTGTGCTAAATCAGCCAAAATGATCAAAATGGCGGCCATTTTGAAGTGGCTGGCTATCCCCCTTTACACATGAAAAAAAAAAATGCGGATCACATTCTTTTCTGATTGTGTGATGTACTGATGCATACTCTACATCGTATCAAACTTTAACCAAATATAGCAAAAAAAAAAAAAAAGAAAAAAAAATGCAAACCCAAAAAAGGCTACAAAATGGCTTGGACTATGTACATTGTGTGAAGGAAAAATCTTAAAATTGGCAGTGGTTTCAATAATAAATGAAAGCACCATAGAGATAAACATACTTATGATAAACAGTAGGTGTAGACATCTTCTGTTGATATGAAACACCTAATCACTAGGCTTAAGTTTATTGGATGAATGTGCAGTTCATAATTATGCTGAATATTGAAGTGGCCTACCTAATATCTTTTCAAGTTTCCCTAATTCGGCGCTATCTGGATGATGATGGAGTAAAACAATAGTTTATAGAAACATTTTCGAGGTGAGAACATGGCATATCGGAAACGTTCTGTGAGGACAGACAGTTTGTATGAAAGAAAGTGTTCACATGGAACACCGAACGACAGAAATGTTCGTCAGTGTAGATGATAATATTTGTGTACAAAATGCATGGGTGTCGATCATGGGGGTAGCCTATGGGGTAGGAGTGCCCTGGGTGGGCTTATGGGGAAAGAGAACAGAGAAACATGCCACCCCCAGTATCTGAGGATTCGTTTTGATACTTTCCTCACTCCATACAGTCAATAACTTGACGAGGGAATCATGTCTCCTGAATACTGAGAACAAATTGCCGCCTTTAACAAACTGAAGGCTTAAAATGTGGAAGGTTCCGAAGGATTTTGCCGGCAAAAATCACCATAAATAAGGTCAAAATGTATTTTAACCATTTGAGAAGAGTTTTCAATTGCATTCCTCAACTCCTGTTTCTTGTTAGGGAATGTATTTTATGTATTGTGGTGATTTATTACCACATTAAGCACACACTGTACGATTTTGTGGATTCATATTTGTTCACATTTTTCAATCATAATGTAAAGAGGAGCATCTATACAAATGGCCATAACTTTTTTTTGCAATATTTCTGGCAAAGCAGACCACTTAATCAGCTAACCTTAAGGTATGAATTACCAGAAAATACACAAACAAAAAGTATAGCATGACATGTCAGGTTAAACCCTTTTTAGGCGGCTTTTGAACATGTGGATCCCCGACTAATAATACTCAGAATTATTCTGACGAAATTTCTTTTCGAAAACTAAACGCACACCTCTAACCTAGTTTAAGTTTTATACCAGGCATCAATCTGGATCGTGAAGCGAAAAATATTATTCATAACGTACTGTACATGAATTCATATGTATTACCCATATTACTCCTTACAGAAAGTTTTGACTCGCTTCGATATTATATGGTAACTGTTTTATTATTTACAAAGAAATTATGGTGTTTTATCCTCCATTTCTCTGTTACACCTCCCTCTAGACCATATTCCTCTCCTGCCTAGCTGATAGTCTTAATTCTCGTTGGAAATAATGCCATTTGTGTGAGGTGTTGGAGTTACTGCCAACGTTATGTGGGTCAAATGAAAGCTTCATGCGAATGTCCCCATTTTGTATTACTCACAGAGCTTCTACAGCCCTACCCATGGATCACACCACTGACACAGGGAAATGGGGGATGAACCCGACTTTTCAGAGCAATATCAAACGGATTTCAAAAAGTTTAAATCGTCTCAGGGGTGGAGTGAATATGTCTTCTGGGTTTAAGGATGCCAAGTATTTACGTGTAGTACATCTCAAATCATCAAAATTACCGCTTGATTCCCAGCGATGCTGCTTTCCTCTTTACCTGATGAATCCTGTGGTGAAAGAGTGTGGGGGTTCACATGTTTAACAAAATCCCCTTGCTGAAATAAACACAGTTTTTAACATTTCCGTTTTCTTTTCATTTCCTTTAACATCTGACCCCATGTAACTAAAGTTAGACGACTTGCCTTCCCTTACACCGAGCCAAAAGAGAACAACAGATGTTGAAATTTCTGTATACATAGCCTAATCAGTGAGCAAAGCGTTGCTTAAGCAAACGTCAATAAGCATTTAAGCCATCTTGTAAATGAACAAATCTTACTATAATATATACACTCCTCCCCCTTTCGAAACTAGCAATCTTGGAGGCAAGATAAAAATTTCCCTTTTATTTCTCCAAGTCCCCCCCCCTCCCCGAAATAAATCTTGCATACGCCCCTGTATGTGTATGACAAAGTTGAAACTTCTGTATTGATATAGCTAGGTAAAGGTCAGTTTGAATACCCCTTGAGTTTTTAAGTGGTATCTACACTAACTACACTAAATATGCTGTCATCAAAAACGAAGGAAGCTGACCATTTATTGGGCATTTACATTAAAACCATCATTGAGCGTACCGTGCTTCATTGTCAAATTAAATATGTATGTAAAAACCGTTACAAACTAATTCAACCAGAGCATTTTCATGATCAATTAGGTCTGAAAACTGGAAGCACATACCACTGCCTATACTCGTTGATCCCGAGGCCCTAAAAGGAAGGTTGAGGACAAATTGCTGTCTGTTGTCAGATTCTACAACTGTTAATTCCTGAAGAGTCACAGCATTATTGTTGAATTCCACAATCGCAAGACTGTCGCCGTCCAGTAATACTTGATGAATGAAAACATAGCATGCCTGTTGATAAAATGCGTCTCCGATAACTTCGTATGAAATGCTGATATCGGAGATAGATGAGTAATGTGCATATATAATCGTGACAGTTACTTAGGCAGCACACAAGTAGACCGGCTTAATGTAGATCCCAACAAAAAATTATTTAGCCCACGTTGCACAGACTTACAAACTAAACCAGAAGTTCCGTTCCATGATTCCTTGCCGAAAGAAAATGGTACGTGCCAGCCTTTTTGTTCTGCCCCGCGGTGTCAGGCAGTACCGGGCGGTACCGACTAGAGCTAGGAACGGTATTACAATAAAAATCCTCGATACGTACTATCAATAGTTTATGGCATTCAAGACTTTTTTCAAATTTTGACTTCGTTTAACCTTAATCGAACAGGATCGAATTTTTTCAACTTAATGTGAAGCATCTACAAGAGGAGTATGAAATTCCTCAAAATTAACCCTCTTGAGATATGTTTATAGGGTTTTACCAACTTGAATTTTGGTGACCTCCTATGACCTATGGCCCCCACCAAAAAGGTATTCGGGCCTGAAATTATTGTGGAGCATTTGCATGCTAAGCATCATGCTTATCCCTGAAGGTATCCCTCCTTGACATATCGTCTACGAAAGTATGTGATTTTTTTCAACATATAATACTGTTGAAACTTTTCCACAGATAGCACCATTTTATAACTTAGCCACCTTCTGATGGGATCCCCCTCCCGCTAGACCCCTCCTCCTAGACGACACGTCAACAATAGGAGACAAAGAAAGTGTTGTAAATTATTGTAGATACGAATATACACACTTACACCGACTTAATTTAATGGCTTATATGGACTGAATTACGATGTTTTCCGTGGCGACCTCAATTATCAAATTCTGGCGGCGCAACAGGGGCTATAACTCAGAAGTTACTGATTATGTTTTTGAATGGGGTATAATTATAGCAATTTTAATGTCTGTGATTTACTTTGTACGAGTCATCAAATCGCAAACTTCCATGTGAAACTTTCAAGACGTCCCCATGTAGGGAGGGGCACCCTCTCCGGCGCCCCCTCTCAAACTCTTCGGCACTCAATAGAACCCCTTTTTAAAATCCTGCATCCCCCGTGCCGTCAGTATTTATGAATAATGAGAGCAGATATACCACGCACCTTAAAAGAGCTTCCCCACTTATGTTTTTGATTACAGCAACGAAATATGTCAAGTTTATCTTTTTCTTTAGGCTAATTTTCTTTGCCTATTCATAAATGCTCTTTTAACAAAAACTTAACTCTTGCGTTTCTTACCTGTCTAAGTACTCTGAGTCGGTATGTCATGCTGGCAGAAGTATCTATTACAAGAACATATCTACCTTGTCTTTGCCTCACTTCCACGAATTCGGTTGGATTACTTACAACGCTTGTCTCAGTCAAAGAGAAGTCTGAGTGTTCCCTCATTACCTTAAAAAGGAAAATGAATGGAGAAATCATGCGATATTTGGGTATGTGGAAAGCCGTTTATGTCGGGATTGGTATAAATTTCAATTGTTGCTAAATTAATATTTTTAACTTTAGGTCTTTGGGTTTCTAATGCCCATTACGAAATCAGTTATAGCATCCATCAGTCAATTAAAGAATTCAGCAGTTATGATGAAAATTTCTAGTCTGAAAAATAGTTGTTGTCTATAAAAACTTGACACCAAAAGGAGGGTGATTTAAACGCGATAAACGAACTAAGCAAACATATATGAAAAGTTGTATGACATGAGGGCATAACCAAAAAGGCATTAACTTAATTCTATGAGTTAGGCCAGCAAGCGGCTGTCACCAGACATGGGTGTTTTGACATACCGTTAGCACGACTCTTGCTTTTTGTGACACTTTTGAGAGGAAACTTCCATCATGAAGGTGCGCATATACTGGTATGTTAAGTTTATTACATGCATGGCCGTTATCCAGAGAGACATTTTGTTTTTCTAGATTGTCATTCAAATTTTTCAGGGTCAAAGGGCTTCCAGGCCGGCTTATACCGTTAAACTGTTATTCGTTTTTCAAAAGCTAAATCAAAGTGATCAACCTAAGTCATGCGCAATTATGCTAACCTGATCAATTTTAAGCTAAAATGACCCTGACTTGTAAATTATGGTATGTACGCAAAATGAATAAACAAATGAAAATGTTCTTATTTTAATTAGCCTAGTGCAGTGCTTCTCAAAGTGGTCCCTACCGCCCCCGGGGGACGTTTAAGAGTCTCAGGTGGGCGCTACAGAGTACACAGAGAATAGGGGGCTTTGGTGCTGATTTGGGGGTCGATGGCGATTACGACACACACTACTGCAGCCATTTAGGGCACAATAAGGCATCTAAGGGATCTTTTCCCCTCCGCTTGTTCTGCCCCTCCGCTTCTCACTTAAATGGATCCAGACATTTGTTATTTCTCAGCGTTACACCAAGGTAACCCTTCACACTGACTGAACTACATCTGGGTTTTCTGTACCGTTTCACAGACTAGTATGGCTGCCTTCTGCGGGTTTTTGTTGTTCTTGGAAATAGAAAAAGTAAACTGAGAAAAAATATTGTTAAGCGTACGACTATGAATGGTAAGACAAGAGGAGGGGTAGGGGAAGGGAGTATTTGGGCAGTTCAAGATGGTGGAAGGGGGACGTAGTCTAAAAAAGTTTGAGAACCACTGGTCTAGTGTGAAGAAAAATGTAGTATTGGATGGCGACAGTAAGAGCATAAACTGATAAGCGGTTTTTTCACTTTCAAAAGAGACCATATTTGACTCCATACACCTTTTCAGTACTGGCCTACCAGGAATCCCTGGACTAGGAGAAGCGAAGGAGTAGCAAAGAAAAGATATTCCACGGTATCACACATGCAAAGTTTTTGAGATGTGTAGAAGAGGTAGAGGTCGAAGTACCTTTAATGTTATGATCCTAAAAAGAAACAGTAACATACCAAGTTTTGAGAATTTTCACCCAACTATCTTATAACACTTTTCATACAATCAGTATGAACAAAGACCCCACCTCTTGCCCTCAACATTGAATGGACCCTTAATTACTCTTTCCACCACACACTCGTTTCGTTTACTTTAATGCACAACAGATATGCTCAAAGCCAAAGCTTTTGCAAGTAACAGTAAAATATGCTGGGAGTCTATACTTCTGGATGTTAGGGCTACTTTGTGGTTGGAGTCATACAAGGAATCGACTCTTTCAAAAGTTGGCTTTTCCATCATGCAGACTTTATGATAACTCTGGACCAAACTATGTAGATGTTTGCAATAAATCATTCAATTACATCATCGTTTCAACTTCGTAAATTTTTAAAGCCTTTGATTGCATTACTAGACTCCTTAACTTTAGTTGCACTGTTTCATAAGTACTTCTGATCACTTCTTGATGTTTAGAAATTTGTGAAGTAGTCGTACTAAACAATCAGTGGATTTTTATGGCTAATAAAAAGTTATGAAATAAAATTCCTCAGTAGCTTTAGAACTAACATTACCTGCCAAATAGAACGGGTTTTCTACCGTTTGCCTAAACCTTTCGTGTGTAATGTTAACTATTATTTACAACGCGATTACAGGCAAAGTAACTGATATGGATGCACCGAAAATCTGTTTGATACTAAATATAATTATAAGATATGAAAGATCCCATTTCTAAGTCAAATTAGAGTTGTTTAACAATAGCCAAAACCACGATTTCTAAATGTACCTGCCAAACACTTTTTGAAGCACACTGAATGTTGTGCATATTAGGGGCTTCCGCATTGTGCCGAAGTCTGTCAATTACACCATCGTCTTCATCACAGTAAGCAGAAACCTGTAAGGAGAAAACTGAAAAAGACTCAACGAAAACTATGTCGCATTTAAGAAAAACAGCTTAAAGTAAAAATAAACGGTGTAGGATGTCTGAAGCCAGCCTTCGACTCCTTAAGCCAAGTTTTGTGGACTCGACCTCGTTAGATGACGTCTCAGCCTTAGCTTTGTACCTGCGACCCTCACTGAAGTGCTTTAATACAAGCATGTCGAGGTTCTCGGAGGCCAGCTCTAACAGGATGCATAATTTCTTCCTAAACGAATAATTTTTCGTTTCAAACATTTCAAGTGTCTCTCACCAAGTTTGTCGTAATATCGAATTCAATACAGTCCATTCCAGTAGGGGTCTAGCGACCCCATTAGGTAAAAAGGAAATTAATCGGGGAGTCAATTTTATCATTATTTTAAAGTTTGAGTAGAATCATAGAGCAGGATATAATAAACTAGAGGGCGGACTCCCCGAACTAGCTGTGATTGCATGGAGCTATCCTAAGCCTAACCATTCCGGGCAAAAACTTGATTGTCGTCTGCTCACAGCGCAATCGCTACACTCATAATGTACTGGAACCTCTTTTGAGAAACATGCCAGAATCCTGCATTGCATTCGGTTGCACCAACCGAAGACGGAAAGGGAGTGGTATCTCTTTTCATAGGTAAGAATATTAAGATTTTGTCGTATGTGAATTCTTGTTAAGTTGAAAAAACAACCAATTTCTGTCAATGAGTTCCCGCTTATAGGGTTGTTTGGTCTATCCTAACGTTAGTGGTAGGCAAGGCCTAGCGTTAGTATTTGCCATTGCGCGCGAACTGTAGCTATAGGTGATAGGTAGCTACACATTTGCCAGCCTAGCTTAGAATACTAGTTAGTATTTACTACTAGGCCTGTAGTCTTAATAAAACAAATATACCTCATTTAATGATACTGCAAAGTTCAAATGAAAGCAGCCTAAATTAACGTGCCTTTTTTATAATTGGGAACTTTATTTTGAAACTCGACCAGTCCAAATAAGGAATGAAACAGTATGAAATGAAGTGTCTACTGCAGACATCATGCTCCAGGAAACATCGCAAAGGCCATGGCTATTAGGCTATGTTGTCGGACTTGTCGAGGCCTAACGATAGGCATAGGTCTAACGTTAATGATCATAATATTAATATTCATGACAGTTTGATATAGACAAGTTTCTTGTTCACTGAGGAAAAGTGTGATTGTTTAACTTTTTTAAGAGGCCCTGATCAGTTTTGTGATTGGTTTTATTTATCGGGGGGGGGGGGGTGTCTGGACTGTAGGGCAATTTAAGGGGCTGTTAGTGCCCCCTTTAATTTGCCCATTAACCAGTTATGTTATATTGTTCTGTTATGTTATGTCATGTTAATGACATTTAGCCTAGCCTACCCTTATTGTATGGTGACAAATTAAAATGCAGTTGCATCCAATGGAAGTCAGCTGCGATCATTAAAGAAAATTGATTACTGTAGAAATCGACTTTACTGGAAACTATAAATGATTTAATCACCAGTGAACAAAATAGCAAACCAAACATAGGTCTTGGACATTTAAAGGCCTAGTCTAGCTTTAATCTCAAAAGTTAAAGTGCAAAATATTAATTTTGTACATAAAAGAAGGCTTACTTTCCCATATTTTTCATCAGTTTGAGTAAAAATTATAAAAAAGAAGCAATGAATTAAAACTATAAAATATCTGTTTGTTTTCACTAGGTTACCTCTTTGCAATGCAGCACTTCTGAATAAGTGGCTAGCAAATATTCGCCGGGATTCCTTTGAGCCAACTACACATCATGTGATCTGCAGTGAACATTTTCAGAAGGAGGACTATGTGAGAGGTAATTGGTTAATTACAGCTTTCTACTTATGGGGCCACATCAGGGACCAGCCAGCGCCGGCTGCCAGTAAGGCAGACAGAGGGCCATCGGAGGTCTGCTGGCTGGAGAGAAATTTGCATGATGCATTTAAGTTGGCAGACTGCCAGTTAAGCACCATACATTTCTCTGGTTGACCACTGAATTGGTCGACAGCGACCAACATTAAAGTTGCTAACTGGAGGATATGGATCAGTTCTATAATTCTTCTATCTGAGCACTCAAATGGGATATGGGCGCACTTTGTTACCACATAGTGCCTTAAACACAATACTTGCCCTACGCACTGAAAATCCTAGCCCTGCTACTGACCGATAGGGGTCAGCAGCCCCGACCATATAAGCATACAGGACTGGTGGCTGCCGCCCTCCATTAGGATGAAAATTGTTTCTTTCTCGATCCAATTTGCCCTTTTTTGAGCACACTTGTGGTTAAAAGCTTGGACAAAAGTACCAGAACCACCCACTCCCACCAGTTAAAAGTACTGTAGTCCTGTATGCTTATGATCCCCAACAGAGTATTGTCCTCCCATACTAGAAGCAAACCTAAAATTCTTTTTCACTTTGCAATGTCAGCATGATGGCTGTTGTCATGGAATTCCTACCACTCAAGTACACTGATGCTAATATGTACATGGGTTGTTACTGGGCCATGCATCTTGAAACTACCGTACATGATATAAATGTATAGTATGACTGTAATCCACTCGATTTCAGTTTCAGTTTAAATCAGTTGCAAATTTCACATTTTCTGTACAGAATAGTTATAACCAGTTAACATGTTTTTTCCTTTTCAAAATAAAATGATTAATTTTTATGGCACTGTATCTGTTTTAACAGGGATGCATCCAAGGGATGACGTGGCTACTGTTTACCATGAACTTCTTCCTGGTGCTGTACCATCAGTTTTTCCCAGTCATCCCAGACATAAGCAGAAACAAACGAAGAAAAGACCACCACCCAAATCCAGACTCCCTCCAGCTAAACTACGTCTCTCAGATCTTGAGTCATTCTCAAAGGCTTACAATGTTTTAGAAGAACATGGTTATTGTGCATCTCCCAACTTGGTTGAAGAGAAGCTGAAAGAGACAAAACAGCAACTCCACGAAGCACGGAACGAGCTGCGGGTGGTCAAACAGAAAGTGAAAAGACAAGGTGCTAAAATTGGCAATTTACTTCAAGCAGTAAAGGATCAAAGCTTGATCAACGAGGGACAGCTGGACTTGTTGAAGTTAAATTTTGGGGAAAGTGCCTTCCTTCTATTTGAAAATGAACTGAAAGCAAAGGATACTGACAAACATGGACACCGGTACTCTGAAGAATTAAAACAAATTGCTGTTACTCTACACTTCTACAGTGCCCAAGCTTATGGCTTTCTGCGTCAGTACCTACATCTACCTCATTCACGCATTATACGTCATTGGAGTGCTGCTTTGAACTGTAGCCCAGGGTTCCAGACAGAAGTGATAGAGCATCTGAAAAACAAAGTTTCAGGTGAGCCATTTCAGAAGCACTGTACACTAATGTTTGATGCCATGGCTCTCAAGAAAAAAGTTGTTTATGATCCCAAAAATGGAAACTACGGTGGGTTTGTTGACTGCGGCAATATCCTGCCATCTGACAGTGACAGCATTGCTACGCAGGCCCTTGTATTCATGGCAGTTGGCCTAACTAGTAACTGGAAATTCCCTGTAGCCTATTATCTGGTAGATCACTTGCCTGGTGCCATCCAGGCTGAAATCGTGCGGCAACTTATATCCATTTTGACAGAAGCTGGACTTGTCGTCCATGGGGTTGTATGTGATGGATCATATACCAATCAAAACACTTCCAGTTTGTTAGGCTGTTCAGTTACCCCAACGGGATTGAAACACTTTTTTCCTCATCCTACAAATCCAAATGAAAAGGTGTATTTCATTTTTGATACTTGCCACGTCATAAAATTGATTAGGAATTGCTTTGCAACATATGGGACAATTTATCACCAGGAAAAACCAATTATGTGGTCATACATTGAAAAACTTCACGAAGTTCAACAAAAGGACAACTTAAACTTAGCAAATAAAGTGAAGGCAAAACACGTTTTGTGGCAGCAACATAAAATGAATGTGAAACTTGCTGTTCAGGCTCTTAGCTCATCGGTTGCAGATGCAATTGATTTCTTGAGAGATGACCTACACCTACCTCAGTTTTCTGGCAGTGAGAAGACAGCAGAGTTCATTCGTATAGTGGACAAATTGTTTGATTTCATGAATTCTAGGAGCCCCCATGCCAAAGGCTATAAGCAGCCTATGAGATTGACCAACCTTACTGGCAGAAAAAATGGTTGATGGAAACAAAGGAGTACTTGGGGGAACTCAAAGATGCCACTGGACAACCCTTGACTAAATGTAGAAGAAAGACCGCTTGGGTTGGTTTCATGATAACCATCGAGTCAGTGACTGAAATATGTCACAATCTTCTCACTAATTCTCAGCCTGCATACTGTGTATGCACCTTTAAGATGTCTCAAGATCACTTGGAGTCATTCTTCAGCCGGATTCGAAGAAGGGGAGGCTGGAATAATAATCCAAACTGTCTTCAATTCAAATGGGCACTTCGGGCCATATTTCAATAAAACAGCATAATGCCATCCAAGAGTGCTAACATCTCTATTGATGAGCCAGAGAATGCCTTGTTTATTCAAAGAAAACCAGCCTCTGTTCGTAAGGTCAATGAAAGTATGCAAAAGTTTGCAAATCTGCTCCACGAACCCTCAGAATTCCATGATCATATCCTGCACTATATCGCCGGCTACGTCAGTAAACATGTGATGGAACACTGTAAATGTACCTTAGTGCTGCATTGCTTTGCACAACCAAAATGCACATGATGGAGTCAATGATCACAGCTACTGTGCTGATGGTACCCATGCATGTTTTACCAAAAGGAAAGATAGAGGAGGACTCAGGAAGGCACGGGATGATGTTTTCAAAATTGTTAAAACAACAGACAATGTGTTTAGGTGGGTTCCCCTTGGGAAAACTTACCAGTATTTTAATTCAAAATTATTCCATTCTTTCCTAATTTTTGCATATACTGCAGAACCTTACATGTAATGAACTTCTTTGCCAGTGGTTGTGGGGGTGAGGGACTAAGGCGGTTATATTGCATGCTTCCCTATTTGTTACTCTTTAAAAATTTCATAGACTGTTCTGTGTTATAACTAATGGTATTAATAATGTTCAAGTTTAATTTTAGTGTATTGCCACTTGGTATTAAATAACTTTATTCATTTAACAGCCTGATTTCATTGAACCACACGTTTTTGTGATTATCATGGGTGCAGATCAGACCCACAGCCAGTGGGGCTCATTTTTATCTTTACCATGGAAATATTTTGCCTAGATGAAGAATTCTCCCCTGAATACCTGTACTACTCATGGAGGGGGGGGGGTGTCATGCTGCAAATATTGGGGAATAATGAAATGCAGGTCCTCTGACAAAAACTATTTGCTGTCCAAGCAAAAAACCTTGAGAGGACTTCATCATCTGCACCCATGTATACATTAAATTTTACAATTTATACTGTTGGTTTTATTCATTGTTCTGTTAGGTGTTCACAAACCTTTTGGAAGCTAATGGCAACCATCACCATGATTCATGCAGTAAGTATTTCATCAGTTCCTGTTGTGTGTGTGTGTGTGTGTGTTTTTTTTTTCCTGGAGCTTGTTTTGCTCCTCAAGTACTAACAAACTAAAAATCTTATCATAAATTGGAAAAGCCCAAGTGTATTCTCTCTGAAGTACAGTATGAAGTACTAGGAAGTATGGTGGAGTACTAGAGGGGCTGAAAACTTCCAGACTGCCAACCCAAGGGAGGGGTCTAAGGGGAGGGGGCCGGGTGTTCCACTCCATTCTGGATTTTTTTTTCTTATTTCACATGTGATGTAACTTTTGAAGCAAGTTTATTTTTAATTTGATCTGTTATTGAAAAAAGTTAGATACATGTCACAGAAGGAACAAACAAGGGATATTCATCCTTTAAAAAGATGTGTGTGTGGTGGGAGGGGGGGGATTTTAGCCTTCCCACATGTTCGACTGCCAGTGGAGGAGGGGGACTTAATGGATTATTATAGGAAAATGGGGTTGGCGGTATGATATTCTTACCCTCATAACCTAGAATGCCCAAATTTAATTATCGTTTGTTTTTTATTTCATTTTAGGAGGACAATAACATCCCACAATTCGCCACTGAAAACTTCGAATGAACTGACGAAATCGGTTCAGTTAGAAGTTTTTAACACCGTGGGCAACGCAGTGTTTTCAGATCTTAGAGAACATTTCCAGGAACAAGACATATCAAATGAAGATGACCAGGGACATCATTCAGTTAATTGACATGATAAGCCAAATTTTTTACGAACCCTCCTGTATCACCATGGCCGTTTATACACGGAACGGTTCGTCATGGAAAACAAGTCGTCAAAGAGGCACCAACTGACAAAGACAATTCTGTTTTTGGGTCAATAGGCCGACTAATCCCTCCCACCTCCCCTACAGCATGTTCAGTAGACGAGTGAATTACATTGTTATAATTTTCCCCATGGATCAAGGAAAACAGAAAGACAAGGACACCAATTCTTACGGAATAAAATGAGGAAAGATTGAAAAATCTTGCCTGGGAAATGCACAAGACCAAATTTTAGTCATGGAAATTGTTCGGAATTTCTTTTTAAAATTTGGAGTATCCGTGCTACATTTTATTTTCTTTGCGATAGACCGCGACCCCAACGCCTTTCTAGACAAGTTAAGAACATTGTTAAAAGTTTCGAGGAAAGCAGGGAAAGGGTCACGTTTTCATAAGGAATAAGCTAAAAAGAAGTGTGACCGTGAAATGAATGTAGAGGACTAAAATTACTGTGTCCTAAACATTTACTTTGTGCAGAATATCTTTTGAATGTAGATTATAAACCCGTTTTTATGGATGCAAATTTGAAGGAAAGTGTCACTACTTGTTCGTACGGAATTAATCGTCAGGAAAGGGAAAGATCTTGACCACGAATAGCACGCCTTATTACACGTATGGAAATTTATTGTGGAGTACAGCGTATGTTCGCGAAATGGGTACAAACTAGCCGCAGTCACGGTGTCACGTACTCTTTTACATATTATTCCATAACGGAAAATAGCGACTTTCACATGGTGTATGAATCAAATTATTGAAGAAAACTTGTTTATTTACATCACAAATTTCAAGTTTGTGGACTATTTACTTGGAATTGTGCATTTTTTTAGCAATTTTGACCAAGGAAGTTTAACGTTACGTGTAATACCGTGTTTCCATATCTGAGAAATTCTATTCATTTGGAAAATTCACACGGATTTAAGGCCTATGAAGTTAAGATATATCATCTTTTTCTACATTATGACAGCTGGGGATATTTTCGCTCACTCATTACGTCTTTTATTAGAAAAGAAAAACATAAGTAACCCCCAAAGCCCCGTTCAAGCATATCGGAACCACACAGTGTGCACACAAACGCGCGTAGGGTCTGTCGCGTTTTGCCCGGATTATGGCGTCCGGCCGGCTCCCCATTCAATCACAGTAGGTTTTGTGTTAGCGGTATTATGAGTCCGCCCTCCAGTTTATTATATCCTGCTCTATGAGTAGAATGCACCGAATACATTTACATTTACATTTTTCAAGATTTACAGTCATTTGGCACTTTCATTTTTCTCCAACACGTTGTTTCAACGAGCAACTTTCCTGGACAACTTTTTCAAACTTACTTGGTCCAAAAATTGTCTGTACATCAGTGAAGCGTACTTTGTTCCATTCTTTCTGTCATCAATGAATCTGCAAGCATCTTCAAGGAAACCACTCGGCAAATCGTTGCAGGAAGAGCCCCCCAGAGTGCTTCTTCGCCCTAGACAGAAAATTGCATTCAACCATAGTTGGTATTGCAATAGGTTAAATGTTATTTTATCGGACCCTCGCAAACTTCCACTGAGGTATGTATCAGATTTTTCATACTGCAACAATGCCCAAAAAGGAATTTTTAAAACATTAGCTCCCCGGTCTAACTGAGCAGGGCCTATTAACCTCGACCTCAAATATAAGCTAGAAAAACTCATTTCTTTAAAGAATGTCTATAGTGGGTAATTTGGACCACAACTTCCGTCTATAATGATCCTTGCCAAAGGAGAACAGCACATTTCAAATTCCAACGTTCTGCTGGGCATTGTCAGGCGGCGCCGAGTGGTGCAAGTTGGCAGTGGCTGAATGAAAGACCGTGTTAACCATTTTTTTCACAATGGGTCTTCCAGTTACCTCAAACTATCTTTTACTTTCATCATAAACAACAGGGTTTGCGTATTAACGCATACACTGTAAAAAGAGAAGTCTTCATTTTGAACACATTATGGCGTTTAAGAATTAGAAAACGAACAACAAAATGGATAAGCACAGTAAATGACTGAACGAATATTAACACATGATAAAGATAATGACGTCAATTAAAGTTCACTTCGCAAACACCTTTTTGTGTTTTATATATATATATATATATGTATGTTAATTTTTCTTTATTAAAAACAACTTAATGTTTATAGTAATCATGAAATAAACGCATAAACGTGTTTAGGGGATGGCGTTAAAGTGGCGTGATCAATGTTTTAATGTTGGCGTTTTAGACGTTTAATTTGCTTATGTATTTTATTGTTTTTTCGGTTACATAAACGCCAAGACGCGTTTATTATCTGTTACAAAAAAGTGTTAATTATTTTTTTACAGTGTAGTAAGAAAGGAGATCCCTCAATGTTAACACTAACAGGTGTGGTAAACTTTGTTGGGTTGAAGAATAAAATATAAAATATATGATTTTTGCGAGATAGGAAGGAATGCTTTCGTCCAAAGTGAGAAATATTTTTATAGTACCATATTATTCTAATGTAATATGTATATGTTATTTTCGAATTGAAGGAGACCATGATTTGAAGTTTTATGGGGAGGACAATAACCCCCTCTTTGCCCCCGTGCGGCTGTTGCGGGACCCGGTTTGAATATTACCAATTGTGAGTATCGGGTTTACAAGCGATTAAAAAGTTTTCCTAAATTTAGCCTCAACTGACCTTAGTTTAGTCTGGACCTACATCAAAACTTTAAGCGTTCTATCTTTATAACTAGCATATTTGTGTGCTAAGTATGAAAAATACCATTATTCTTATCTTGACTTATTTCCTTTCGATTTTTCAGTTTGAACCTATTGACATCTTGTGCCCTTAACATTTCCTTCAACAAATGCAATACGCTTTAATATTGAACTCAATAGCCGACATTTGAAATCCCCGTATATGAACCGTAATGGTTACCTTTCGTAAGACATCCTGTGTACGAGGTTTTCACTCTTTGACCTCTGTGAACCCAAACGACCCTTGACCTTCATGAAAGAGCAATAGCACTATTGTAGTCAATAGTACCATTCAAAAAGTATGAGATTCCTGTATGATACACTCCTTGAGCTAACGTGTTTACGAGCAGTTTACGAGGTTTTCCTTTTCACCTCTGGTGACCTCAGATGACTTTTCGTCTTATGCAAAACAGTTACCCCTTCTTCCAATACTCAAAATCTACATAGTGCGTATGAAAACTATCTACCATTTTCATTTTTAAAAGTTTTTTTTTTTTATTTTGACCTCTGCTGATCTCAAATGGCATTTGACGTCCAATCGAAAACGCATGATTTCTGTTTCTTTTCTAACTTCGGATATCATAATTACAGGCTAAACGTCACAAACACAGACATACAAAGTCACGTACACACACGCTATCGTAATTGTTGCATACATTTTATTTGACTTCGGCAAAAAAGGTTACCTTCAACTCCAATTCACTAAATACACAAACTAGTGCAACATGTTTGTCTTGCCTGCATGATAACAAAAATTTAGTAATTCATTTCATAAAATAATTAAGACAGGAAAATACATGAACCACATAGAGTTTCATTCTCATGAAATCAAATTTTGTTAGCCATAAAATTTGCACCGTCAAGACATATATTCAGCTCAACTTGCACCTAATCCCTTGACAGTAGTCACCTTTTCTCTGTGACAAACCTTATTTGTGATTGAGAAAAACTGCTCCATCTAAAACCACCGAGAAGTGCTAAAGCCTGATAGTAGCTCAGATTATTTCCTCTATACCACACACCGTCATTGACAGGGCACAGACCATTCATCAGTCTTTACTAGAGTTCAAGGGATACAACTGCGATGATCAGATAATATGTTGTGGTGAGAAAGTTGACTTTTGGGAAGCCCGTTTGGAAAAAAGAGTTACTATTTCTATATTTTTTAGAGAAACATTAAGAAACAAGCTTCATTCCACGATACTAAATCTTCAAATAAGGCCGCTCAATTTCCATCATTATTAAATTGAATCTTATAAGTGCAATTACCACAAGTTTATGAAAGTTATTTCAGTTTTATAGCCACATAAAAATTCTCAGAGATGCTCTAGCAGAAAATTATTTGCCATTCTGGGTCATCAAAACAAATCATTTTAGCCTTTCGGGAAATTCCTTTTTTAGGAGAACCTAGTTTCCCCCCGAACAGGAGAGAAAAATAGTTGTGGGCTCGGCCATTGTGTCTATTTTACTTACAATTCTACGCGACCGTTCTTTCTGTACAGTTTTAGTGGCAAATGGTTTTTGAAACCCCTTGCAACCGCGTCTTTTTGTTTAATAAAATTCAATTAAATGTGTATTTAGTACGTGTATTATCATTGCTACCGAAAAGTTTCGTCCTAACCGGTGGTTCACCACGCCGAGAATCTCCCGGACGGTTCGATAGTAATCCGTTAGAATTTATATACTACATAGTTTCTTGCCTCAATAAGTGACAACAGAGTTGAAGATCATCACAAGTTAGAAATTACCCACCTGTTATTGATGTTGTACATCTTACACCTTCAATGAGTCCAGTAGAAGACAAGTAGAAGTGCGGACCATCACGACGGGGGTATTCATCAAAAACTCCCCACCTATAATGAGCCCACTCATGAGCAAGGACCTTAAAGGAATATAAGGAAAGTAATACGTTTTCCTCAATCAGATAATGCGACAACCAATAAAACTTCAATTTCTTCTCTTTTACTGATTCTGATATGCAACAGGCAAAGTTGCGCAACTTGATGAGATTTTCGGCTTATCATGATATAATCAGTGGTTCAAGAACAAATTTGCATCTTCAATGCGCTTTAATAATTTTTGCAACGTAGTGAAACGCAGTAAATGGCTCGAAGCAATTATTGGTTATACAACATTTAACTTATGCAGTAACTAATTAAGCATGCGTATAAGTCTTTAGAACCACGCACCAACCAACTAAGTTTGAAGTCGATCGTACTGTTAAGTAGGAGTATGCGACTCATTTTCACTATTTTTTTGTAAATTGACCATTATCATATATTGAACTTTGACTTTAACTCTGACAAGTGGAATGGCATTGTTAGAATGGATTTATCATTGTCTACATACCTTGAGGTTTTCAAGTTACGAAATACAAAATAACTGGAGACCGGCTTAAGGTTATTTCACCCTTAGCCCCTGACTGATGGCTCATTTCGTCAGAACTGTGCATGCAAACGCTTACACGGTTACTAACCTACCCACCAAATTGAACATGATCCATCTTACCATTTACGAACAGGTTGTGACACACTACTCAGAAAATGTAGGTTAACATAAAGTCTGACTCATATTGACCTGTGATCTCAATCACGAATGACCAATTTTGAGATTACTATAGGACCCCAGAGATTTACACATACACATATCATGACCGTACGCAGCACGGGCGCACACATACACATGATTCTCTTCCCTCTGAAATTACTAGGTGTAAATTTCTACTTAGTTTCATACAAAAGCTAAAAACATATTTTATTGCAAACTACCTTGGATTTTTCCTTCTTTTTATGGGTATTTTGTATTTTCTTGTTGATTTTTATTGTTTTTTCTTTGGTTATGTTTGCTTTTTGTCTGCTTCTGTCGTTTAGGGGTGCCAACCTCCATAAGCTCTTAGGAGCTTTAGTTGCCACTCCTCAGTCTCATCCTCTTCTTTATTCACGTGAAGCAATTTACGCTTGTTAATTACTTTACATGCTTCTGTGCTTATACTTAGTTTTATCTTGTTATCATTCAATTGATGTGCTTGAGACTGAAATAAAGTTATACTGAGCTGCACTGAACTGAGCATACGCACACTCGATGCCTAACGGGGTACCGTGAAAGGACCCCGTAGGGAAGGCAAGAGAATTTCCCAGCAGCGAAGCTGCCCGCGACGGAGCCGAGTAGACGAAGGTGTTGAGGGCGGGCTGCGCTCCAAGGCAGGCACGTGCAGCCGCGCGTGACTTCTCTTCGCAGTGGCCAAATTTTCGGGCAGCTACGCCAGTTTCGAGCCACGCGTGAAGTTTCGAACTCGGGGAAGTAACATTAGACCTCCTTATTGATTTGTTTGCTTTGTGGTTTCCTCCTCACAACTGTTGGGGAGGCTCTCCCATTCAGGCACAGCACAGCTATTCAGTGTGTCATGCATGAATCACTTTCAACAATAGAAGTTCTCAGGAGTCAAGATGAGGTTCATGCCTTCCAGGAAGTTGAGCTGCACAGTTTATTTGCTAAGAAGATTAGTTGTGGTTAGAGTTTTTCTCAATCCTGGCTAATGGACATTCCCTCTAATGCACATACATAATCACAGAAATTGCTTTCATTCTTACAAATCAGAAAAGTACACAGTAGCCGAAGCACTTCAATTGCACTTAAATAAGGAAGCGTACTTTGTACACTTGCAAACGTACCAATCAATCCCAATAACATATTCACACTAGTATTAATGGGAACTGCCTTTTATTGTTATTTTATTTATTGTTGAGAGGTGTGAATGGAAAACACAATACAGAAAGTGGACACCAATTACTTCACTCTACTAATAAAAATACTTAAATGAATCTGAAACATTCATTTTTTTTTCAAAAGAGATAATTACATTAGTATCACTTTTTAAACGCTCTGAAGCAATGGTTTGTGTAGTTAGTAGTCTTTTTACTTATCTCGTACAACTCATAAATACCCTTACAAAAAAATGTGGGGCATGCCACATGTGAACATACATAATCACATGTGGCAGGGCATAGGAAAATACATAACTGGAAAAGTGAGGTAATGAGTGGTGACACATGTGGGATTGGAACCAATTTGACACACAATATTCTACTTTACATCACTTTCCCACATGTTTGCCTTTGTAAAAATGTATTTTGGTTCTCCACTCTTTGCCACATGCGGCAAACTGCGGTAATGCGGATAAAAGCATGGCACCTTAAAAAGTGGGTCCATTTTTTATTAAAAACACACATTGCCCTACAAATAACCACATAAAACTCACTATTTTTCACACCCAACTATAGTTTTACACAGTATGACACGGTTTTTCCAGTGTGGTATTGGAACTTTTGCCACACAATTTTTTGTAAGGGTATATATTGCAAGTTTACTGGCTTTAGCTAACCGTATAGGAAATCCCATCTATTCTTTTGTCAATTAAAGCGTCGTTTTTTGAATATATGCAGCCGATTATCAAAGACTGCATTTTTAACCATTGTTAGAAATGCTTTTTTATTACAATCTACCATCTTACCAACATCAATATTTTAATAACTTCATTTCATAATCTGCATCTCAAACAAGAAATCTAGTACATAGTTTGCCAGCCTGTGTAGGCAACTTTCTTCCTGTTTGAAACCTCCATCCATCTTGAACAGTTTTAGTAGTTTCACAATCCAGTATCAGACTACATACCTTTATTTCAAAGCTATGGTAAGCTTACCTTGTTGTAACTTCCATATAAAGATGAAATGGTCTGATTTTTTAGGTAATCTGGTGTGAGGTGGATATAAAATCCTTGGGATCCACAAAATGTTGGTTTATTGGTAAAGGGCAAATTTCGAATTTGCAAATTTTCTTCTTCTGGTGTAACATCAATTCTCAAGTCACTCTCTTCGAACCTCTCCGAAACTGCGGTGACGTACCGAACCTTATCGTCCCATGTTGACGGTATCAAAATTCTCACTTCTCTTAAGTATATTCTTTCGCTGTCAAAATTAAATGACATTCAACACACATACAAAAATAGATCGTTCTCGAATTTGTTTTTAAGTGATAAAGTTTGGGCTAAAGTTTCTTACAATAAAATAAAATAATTGAATGTAAGTTTCATTTGCAAATAAGAGGTTAAAGGGTAAAAACGCAGAACATCATGTCTAAAGTCAATTATTTTCTCTTAGTTATACTCAGTATGGATGATTTGTAAAATGAAGCTACCATGACCACTCTGGCGGATCCAAAGGGGGCCAACGGGGGCCATAGCCCCACCCAAAGAAAATTGTTTCGAAAATTCTCTGAATAATCAAGAAATAAACTGCAATAGGGAGACTTATCCGGCGAATTAAATATTCGAGACCCTACATTGAGCTAAATAACAGACGAGGTGTAAGCCGAGTCCGTTATTTAGCTAAATTTTGAGTTTCGACTATTTATTTGCCGGTAAAAGTCGAAATATTATAGTTTATTTCTATCGCACAACCCCACAATGACGGAAAAATGAAGCTTTTATTTATAATATTCCTAAAATTTGATGAACATTGTAAAACCTCCAGCACCCTTCATGCCATACGCCGCCACAACAGATAGATAACCAATCGAAACACGTATAAAGGACGAAAGTCTCTAGGCCTGTTTTCAACAGTTTCAATGTCCGACACTGAATGCGCAACTTTGTTCTAATAGATAACAACTTGATTTTTTATCGAGAACTATACTTAGGCAAAAGAATTGTTTTAGAAGAATTTAACTCCACAATTGTACAGTTTTGTTGCACCAAATCGCATCTAAGGGCATTCAGTTATAGAAAAATTTGTCAAACGGGACACCCCCTGCCTTAGACCCTCCCCCATATCACTGTACTACCATTTTTGCCTCTCCCAGACAAAGGCCCTGGATCTGCCAGTGCATGACCATTGTCCTCCGTACAAAACGATGATGTAATGTTCCTTATCCCTGTACGTGTGTATAACATTACTGATTGAAGGGCATGGTAACGAGAGTTTATCAATATTGCATCACTGAAACACCACTGGTATCGTCATTATTGATTGTAGAACTTTATATCGGTTAATCGGTACTATATCGAAACGATATTGACTGTATAGTAACTTCCCTTAGCAAGATGAAAATGTACTTTTCATCTGATAAATTTTGCAACATAGCCTTAATGAAGTAATAAAGACAGTTAGGCGATGGCGTCGAAACTGATGCCCATCATTTTCTGGAATATTGTTACGTCACTGTGACGTAGTATCTATGCTACATCCATGCATGCTTACATATACATACACGTTCTCTGTTTTTCCTGGACTCTCAACTGCGAAAGATTAAGATCTGTGCAGTATCAGCGTCTATTTCCTTCAGGGTCCTTGATCGTTGCATCTCATATTAGAAGTGCTTTTTTTTTTCATTTTGCAGCCTCCTGCAGAGAATACTATGCACATTTCCTCGGTATTTTACCTCATTTCATTATTCGAGAGGGAATCATTGCAATATCCATCTTGATAGGGAGAAACATCTCTTCGCATATACAATGCATACACAATTTTAGAATCCGCCTTCGGTCACTCGTGGGGCTTCATGAGGGACGACGTTTGAAATGCGAAGTTGGTCTTTAGAAAGACCCTTTCAGAATGATATCAATTCGGCCACCTTGGGGCGGAGATCGCGGGGGATGGGGGACATGGTCACGCAGTAAGATGAGGGACGTACCACCTCTTGACCCCCCCCCCCCCAATATTTGGTCAACAACCATAATATTTTCTACTGTGAGTGTAAGGCAAAGTTCCTCCTAGTAATTTGGTCATAAGGGACGGAATGTTTATGATATTTTGGCAAAAAATGTAATATTTGCTCACGTTTGTGTGCATATTAGTCTTTTTGAGGACTAAAAAAGTCAAGAAAAACGATTTTTCCGGCGCCCTCCTCGTGCACACTAATCAGAGTGCATGTTCGGTGATCAATACGGCAGTCGTAGATACAGATGTACGCTCTCTATAAATCGGTCGGGAACGTAAGACCTTTGTTCAGTGCGTAGAGTTGGTCTTCTGCAGTCACTGTGATATTTGCCAAAATTGGTGTATGTGATGTGAGGAGCCATAGTTCCCTGCAATAATTTTGTTAGGGAGGACGGAGTAGCTTCAAAATTTGAAAAACGATCAGCAATATTTACTAATATTTGCGTCTAGGCTTAGGCCATAAAGCTTCATCCCCAAAATGTTTTGGATGAGGGTGACGTGATCCCTTCCATCTCACTCATTTGTTTTTGTCAATGACATTAATATTTAGCCCCGTTGACAATGAAAGGCTTTTCGTGCATTCTTTTTGACACATACATGCCTTGTAATTACTGAGACTCTTGGACACACACATTTAGATGCTATGATAAACTTCATAATTAGGACCTTCAGATTAATGCCCTTAATTTGGATATCCCCATGTAACCCTGCGAATTACCCCAGCTCTCCAAAAACAGTCCAACCCATAGGGGCATTAACCGGAATCTCGTAAAAAAATTGACCGAATTTTATTCAGCATTTATTAAATTTGGTTACAATGAAACATCTCGCTTGATTTTTAACTAAATCTAGTGCAATATTTGGCAAGGCTTCCAATTTTCCCACATTGATAAGTTGTTTTTAACATATAATGGAACGTTTTAGATGAATGTTTATCCAGGAAAATAGTGAAATGGACATATTTCAACTATTGCGGATATTATGATATTTGTTGTTTTTCTGTATCCTCGTGTTTCCAATCTCTTTATTGATACAGCACACTGGATGACAGCAAATCCACAGCAAGATCAGCAAGGGAGCCCTTAATTTGTCGTCCATCTCCAAATTCCCCAGCCCAAGGGATTGTAGTAGTAGTAGTAGTAGTAGTAGTAGTAGTAGTAGTAGTAGTAGTAGTAGTAGTAGTAGTAGTAGTAGCAGTAGTAGCAGTAGCAGTAGTAGCCTATTTACTCTAACATCAATCTGTGCAATTACTAAACTGTTAAGTAGGGTTTCGTCTACGGCATTGTTGCTATTGACTGGACAAACTGGACCGTCAATTTAATTTTTCTCATTAAAAAAATGTTCTAGTTTGCCTGAAGACGGAGACGCAGGCTTTTAAAAGACCGTCCAACGATCGTCTTACTTTATTCCATTACTGATATTTACTTCAACACGTATAAAGCAGATATTGTGCTCTTGTGTTTTCATAAGCCTTATCCTTTTTTGCTTGCCGAAGGATTAGTAGAAGAAAAAGAATAAACAAGCGTCGCTACGTAAATCCTTTCCTTAAACAACTAATAAAAAACATCTCCTTTGTTCGGTCGGTTAGAGAGAGTTGAAGTAAATTAAGACCAGTGAACTCTTCCAACTCCCCTGGTAAGACGACTAAGACCTATAAAGTGTTGTAAGTAGCTTTTCTTAGGGTACGAAAGATACCCCATTTATTTGTCAGGCATCGATAAAAAGTGCGAGGAAAACGTACTGAAAATGTACTTGGAACAGAATTTGTCAGAAAAAAGTCTAGTAAGAAAATGTTTACTATACTGTAAGTATCAGAATATATTTGTGATTTCGCTCCAGTTGCAATGATTTTAACTCAGTACTTGAGGGTCCCAGTTGTTTCCCCTCATGGAAAATATATTAGAGTAATATGCGGTAAATTTTAGTAGCGGAGAAATCATTCTATCATTGATGTTACCAGACAAGAACCGACTAAACTATGTTCAAAAAGCATTCCATTTTTGTCTTTATATTCGGTTTCATCCGCTACCTTTCAACTTCGAAGAGTTAGAGACGATGTCCAAAAGAATGGGGTCATCTTTGAAGGCTACATCTCCATGAAAAGGTTATAATGTAACACAACTGGTTTTGGGATTGCACCCGTAGATGAAATGTACTTCGACGTAGAGACAGGGTGTTAAAACCGATAATGTAAAAACAACCGATAATGTAAAAAAAATTTACCGATAATGTAAAAACAACCGATAATGTAAAAAACTCTTTGAACCGATAATGTAAAAAAAATTACCGATAATGTAAAAACGTTCGTCTACCGATAATGTAAAAAAAATTTACCGATAATGTAAAAACTGTTCTAAGGACGTTTTCATACGGAATTGGAAACGTGGAATTTTATCAAAAAAATCATACGTTAATTCAGAAAGGTCGTAGGTACCCCAGGGGAAGGGGCTCTCACCCCTATTTCACAGCGCCCTCTTACAGGTATATTTCCCTTAAAAAGGTACATTGAAAGACAGCAGAAGAATTAAAGGTCACTTTTTCTCAATTTTCTAGGCCAATACATAATGCTATCATATTTCTCCTTCATATACTTAAAGCGCCCTCACTCCTCTGTTGTTCCGCAAGCTCACCAAAAAGAACATATCTACGACGGATAAAAAATATCATGGATGGACTGCAACATATTTTATTACATAAAGGTGGGTCATATTGATGGCACAGCTTATTTGTATATGTCTATGGCTCAATTGAGGGCGCCCTCTAATAAAGCCAGATATTTCAAAAACTAAAGGAATGAAAATTATATTTTTGAAATGAGCATGTCCGAAATCCCAGGAGTGTTATTATGGTTATTCTGAAGTTGAAGGAAGGTTATCCCTCTCACCCATTCCCCACCCCAGGGGAAGAAGGGGATGAAATCGATTCTTCACGCTTGCTAAGAATTGGTCCTAGAGGTTATCGACCACGCTGATCACAGATCCGAAGTCAGTCATCCCGTCTCTCGGTCGTAGTGGGATGTGCGGGCCGTAAAAAAGCCAGTTTTAGGGTCAGTTATCCCAAGAGCAGATTTTAGGCATTCCAAAACACCCAGTTTTTTACTAGATGGTTACTCGATTACATTTGTTAAATGTGGAGTGAAAGTTTTTCCTTCCATATATGGCTTCACTAATACGTGGCCGAGTTGAGCCTTACCTCCGGAGAAGGCTCCTATCTCTGAGATGATAGCGGGAAGGGGATTACCCCGTCAAAAGGCCATGCACTACATTGGCCTACCGTTCCTGTGAGTCACAACCCTGTTCTTTCTTCTACTAGCTACGCTGTATGCATTAAGTTGAAAAAACGCATTTTTTCCATATATGCTAACACTAATTTGGGGGCCGTGCTTCGCTTTGCCCCCGGGGAAGGTGCCTCTCTCTAACCAACCCTTAATTTACCCCTTAAAACTCGAAAGGTGATAGGCCTAAGTGTCCTGTATAACATAGCGAAGGCGTTTGGGAGGCTGGTTGGGTTTGGATTAATGTTAGCATTCCATGGCAAACATGCGTTTTCAGCTTTGAATGCGCCCTCTATATAGTAAGAGGGGCACACCCTAACAACCCTCAAGGGTGATATATGGAAGGAAAACTTTTACTCCACATTTGGCAAGTGCAGTCGGAATCATATTCCTAAATTTTAATTGGTAACCATCTAGTATGAAAACTGGGTGTTTTGAAATGCCTAAAATCTGCTCTTGCGGACACTGACCCTAAAAGTCGGCCTTTTAACGGCCACGGTCCACTTCGGCATAGTCCACTACGACCGAGAGACGGGATGACTGACTTCGAATCTGTGATCAGCGTGGTTGATAACCTCTAGCACGCAATTCTTATCAAGCGTGAGTAGCTTCGATTTCATCCCCTTCTTCTCCTGGGGTGGGGAATGGGTGAGAGGAATAACCTTCCTTCAACTTCAGAATAACCATAATAACACTCCTGGGATTTCGGACATGCTCATTTCAAAAATATAATTTTCATTCCTTTAGTTTTTGAAATATCTGGCTTTATTAGAGGGCGCCCTCAATTGAGCCATAGACCTATACAAATAAGCTGTGCCATCAATATGACCCACCTTTATGTAATAAAATATGTTGCAGTCCTTTCATGATATTTTTTATCCGTCGTAGATATGTTCTTTTTGGTGAGCTTGCGGAACAACAGAGGAGTGAGGGCGCTTTAAGTATATGAAGGAGAAATATGATAGCATTATGTACTGACCTAGAAAAATTGAGAAAAAGTGACCTTTAATTCTTCTGCTGTCTTTCAATGTACCTTTTTAAGGGAAATATACCTGTAAGAGAGCGCTGTGAAATAGGGGTGAGAGCCCCTTCCACTGGGGTACCTACGACCTTTCTGAATTAACGTATGACTTTTTTGATAAAATTCCACGTTTCCAGTTCCATATGAAAACGTCCTTAGAACAGTTTTTACATTATCGGCAAATTGTTTTTTACATTATCGTCAGACGAACTTTTTTACGTTATCGGTAATTTTTTTTACATTATCGGTTCAAAGAGTTTTTACATTATCGGTAATTTTTTTTACATTATCGGTTGTTTTTACATTATCGGTAATTTTTTTTTTACATTATCGGTCGTTTGTACATTATCGGTTGATTTTTACATTATCGGTTGTAACACAGGGAATTGTTATCCTAATAACACCTCCCTGGTAGAGAGTGTATACGCAATATTGTATTTCAAATTATAGGCCAAACGTGACTCTTGATCGTACTATCTTGTGTGTGAGTGTGGGGTGTACCTTCCTTACCCAGTAATAACTAACCAATTGTCCACAAACAGAGACTCGGATGATACGTAGGCCCAGTCCCTCTTTCGACTAAACCACTATATAACCTGTAATACCCGAACATTTGTTCCTTATCACCTCAAACTTATCATTATAAACGGCCAAGAAGTAATTAACACAGACAAAACGACTAGGGTCATTAGTTTGTTTTTTTTTTATTTTCTGCGCACTGTGAGTCTAAGGACAGAACTATAGCTTGACGCCAAGTGTGTTATCCTGACAAGGATTTGACGTCCTGTTTATGTATTGAAAAATTTGATATGCGTACCAGCCGTTAAAAGAGAATTTTTTGCAGACAAGAGTCAGTAGAGCAATTTTAAATGGATTTAGTGGAGTGGTAGAGCATTGGAAAAGCAGAAAATACACCACATTTGAAGCAAAACATCAAACCTAGTGGAAGCCCTAAAGGAGTCTTACAGCACAACTTGTAAACAGTGACGGGTACTTGTGTTCAAAAGTGGGGGGGGGGGGGGTAATAGGCACTTGAATTAAATTTATTGAGTGAAAAAGGAAGGTCAATGGAAGCACCGCCAAAAAGTGGGGAATTTATCAAGTTGTCTTCCACGAGATTTCCGCATATGCCTGTATGTACTATTAGCCTACCAATGTCTCGTAAACATCTGTTTCTCAATCTTATATGCTTATACATATTTCATTTTCCTCCTTCATTTCTCGTGTATGAAATCTTCACGGTGTCTTTTTATTGTTTTAACTGTGGTTACTCTGGTCAGTCTTATTTCTGCCCAATTAGACAATTAGATATCAAGTCAAGAAAGAGTAGGTCTATGTTTTAGAAGACAAACCTCTAAAATGCAAAGCAAAATGTGATGCCACTTTGCTTTGTTTCAAACACTAAAGAAATCAAGACTTTAAAAGGAAAATGCAATCGCTCAATTTGAATTAGTGTACACCCCGTCATTCTAATTCAAGAACGGCTCCTATCAATCATGTGACAACATTTTTGTGACTTATTTATTAACCTCATGCAAAATAACTCCTAGGTTTACCTTCAATGTTAAATGTTTTATACAGAAACATAATGGAAGATACTTGTGAAGCAAATAAGAAATTTGTTAGATTTAGCAGATTTTTGAAAATAAGTTGAGGCGTCTGCCTCCTCCTCTTAAATTAAGTAACTTATGCTTGACTTACTTCGTGATATTGTAAAGATAGGAGGAAAAATCTGTCAACACGGTTTTTATACTCTGGACTAGTTGATCATCTTCGGGAATCTGTGGACTGATGGCTACTACCAAGCCTTTGTATCCACCCTCCACCAGCTGCAATGGCCGAAAATTCTGATAAAATGGTGCTTGATAGGCTGCGTTGTCTTGCGTCGATGAAAGAGTTATCATTAATGCAAGCAGGTAAAAGCTACAAATCATACAAGATGAAGACCACCTGTTGAAAGCATCCATGTTGGTTTGAATTTTCGATCACTATGCATTGATGCAGTTACAATATCTGCACTTAGCCTATGATATCTAGTGACCACTATGGAAGTAAAGACGGAAGTTTAAATTTGTATAGGTAGTGTTTTACTGTAACTTTCACACTCATTAGTTAACGGTAGGTAGTTTGCTATAGCAAATGACATAGCGTGCATGACTGCCTTTACATAAAGGATTTGGCATAGTCTGCCCCAGTTCAACAAATTTGAAGAGCGTATGGTTAACACGTATTGTCAGTCCAGTACAAAAGCACAAAACCGCGCTAATGTACTACTGGGTCATGCAAGCACAATTAGAAACTGTGCCAAATTGGACTTCCCTGAAGGAAATAGTGACCGTCTTCGTGTTTCTGATATTGTCGCCATGCTACGTACTGTGGCACTTTATTTCAGAACCGGTGGGGGTTAGAGCAAATAATAGTTTTTTTTTTTTTTTTTTTTTCAATTTACGAAGCACCGCTAAATTGAAAACTTTTTAGGGTATCGCGAACATCTTAGGCAATATAAGCAATAAGACAGCCATAACAATTATCATAAAAAGACGTAATGAAGACAATCCACCCTTAAATACTCTTGTGCACCGCATACAGTATAAATAGATCCGTGCATCATAGTCATAATAATGGTCATTACGCATGGAGTGTGAAAGGTGGGAATTGCAAGCCAAGCGTGACAAAATTTTGCACTAGATTTGTGTTCGGTAGCCGCTAACCATTTAATAATGCAAAAATTCTTGAAACCGTGCTATAGAAAGACAAGAGCCCTGAAGGTTAAAGAACTGAGTGACCAAAACTTATGCTAGTTTTCAAAAGATGTTGATAAAAATTAATTTAAAAGTAAAATACATCCATAATTTGTTCAAAAAACACCTTACCCTCCCCCTGCAGAGAAGGGGTCGCCAGGATCTAGCATCCGGGGATACAATATCGGTTGATATAATATCGTAAGCTTACCCTAAATAGCCTCATCGCCTTAAAGTGTGCAAATGGGATCAAAGGACGCGGATTTTTGTTTTCAATTTTTGTTTTGTTTTTGTTTTGTTTTGTGTTTGTTTGTTTTTGGCTTTTAGATCTCCCTGGTAGAAGACCCTCTCGATCTACACTGAGACAATGAAAACATGGCCTTGCGGAAATTTGCCGAAAAGAAAAACCACGACACTCAGTGGAACGTCATTATCGGTTGTCTGGTAAAGTACAGAGAAATGTTTTACGAAAATGTCTTCCAGATTGCAGAAATTGGCACTCGCAGCCCTTAAGTTGCATATTAACATTTTCTATTTTTGCGAGCTCGTATTTTCGAAATTTACAGTTTAGGTTCAATAAATCCTTCGTATAAGAGAGTTAAATGGAGGTATTATGCTGCCTTTTGGCTCCCAGAAGAGTATTCTTTGGAAGGTTTGTGGTCCAGTGGAGGTATGCATGGCCCTTCAGGAGAAACACACAGGCGAGGTCCAACGGGAGAAAACTCGGATCTTCTATGGCAATTATTAAATGGCGATATTATGCGTTATCAGAATTAAACGATTAACGTGAATTGGTGAGTGAGCATGAGAGGAGTAGGGAAAAATTGTCTTAGACTTACAAACATATTTCTGAATGTTTTTCTTTGTAGTGGTATTAACCATTACTATTTTCCGATAATGCATGAGCGTAAAGCCTGCAGTAAAAACGGTTGTAAAAATGTGTAACGACAAATGCACACTTCCAATCAATCACATTATGTACTACAAACGTTGTCGTTGGCTACTCTTGATATCAGATTGCCTTAGGACCCCCTCTTGATGCGTTGTCCCTTCAGAAGTTGCAACCTCTACGTATAGGGAAGTCCTTGGCCACAATACTTCCATATTTAAAATATACATTACATTTGTGTATTGTTTCCTTCATGATAGTCATAAGATATTGAGTGCGAACCGCACCAAGTTCACCGGAATTTTGCAGTTAGAAATCTTTTCCATGACAAAAGTTGCAAGCAGACTCTGCACCCAGACATTTGAAGTTACCTCAATACGTGTTTAATAATAACAAGGCGGAAATGCTCTCTAATCATCCTTTAAAGTTCTGAATTTAACATATTTTCCCAAATTATAAGAAAGGGGAATAGAAATTTCCAGCTTTGCATTGCTGCAATGCTGTGCCTCTTCGTCATCATGAAAAGACGCACACAATCAGCCTAGTGAATACTACAAATACGTTTGAGACGGTATTGATAACAAGCCTAGCCATGAGACTGAAGGGCGTGGAGGGTGCTAGTAGTTTGAGAAGGATTTGTGGTAGAAAATGGTTAAAATAGATCAATCAATCAGTCGTCGAAACCACACATTGACCTACCTCCAAGAAAACCAGCTTTTAAACACCTCTTGAGTTCATTTAAAATTTTTAAATCTCCAGAGATCGATTGAGGGGACAACACCGGCGCCCATGCCTCAGTGTGGGTCCCACTGATATACTCCATAGTGCGTCGCCAGTTTTGTAGCTTGAAATTTTTTTCTTTTTTCTTTTTTTGCTAGAGCAAAGACCAAAATTTTCCCACAAATTACTAACCCCAAACAAAAATTTTGCTACTTACTCATTTGTAACAAGGAGAACAGATTTTGCTGCCAAGCAAGTGTTTGAGGAGGTTGGCCTAAAACTTACGTGCTGTTTGGGGGAAGGTAACTTCTCCCCTCTGAGTAACTTTTGAGAACACATTAGCGCTTAGATGCAAAATGCCGTATGTTTCAAAACTTTAGGGTACTCTGAAGCTTTTTAAACAAGTTTTTATTTCTTTTGAGGGTCATGGATACTGAATAAATGAAATGTTATTGTGGGTACTTAATGCATAGATATGACCATAACCACGATAACCGTTCGTAGGAAAAAGGGCATTGAAAAACGTCTTTCAAGGGAAGCTGATTTCCTTGCAAAGTGTAACCGAAGAAGACTTTCAACCAGAGCTCCCGCTGTCTAGGGATCCTTCCCCTAGACGTTTCCTTAATTAAATGGCTTTGAAATTTTTCTGGAGAAAATCCTGCGTCCCTCATTTGTAATTTGACCGCTCAGGAAATATTTTGGTTGACGATAATGTAGCTTAGGTGTTGACGGAAAACTTCCCTTGCAAGGTTAAAAGAGGTGCAGCTTGAACGCTCCACCGTCCCTCAAAACTGTCAGTGTGCGAACTAAGATCCACGTAAATGATGAGGTCCAGGGGAACGGGCCAGGAGTGGTCCAGTAGCAGAGCCCCCAACCTTTGGGGTATTTACAGAATGTAAGCTATTGGAATGTAGCTTTCAGCTGTCTAAAAATGGCATTCGCAATGGACAGGCCAAGCAAATCATTAGTGATCACCTCTCAAGGGGAAATGCAGTCACCTGAAATTGAATTAGTATACCCGAGTATCCTAATTCACGTATTGCCTTTTTTACATAACATGACAATGATTTTGTAACTGAATTTTTAAATTTAAAAATTAAAATTAAATTTAAAATACCCAATTGGTCTACCTTGAGAATGCATGCCACATTTATGTTCTAAAATATTATGGATGATAATTGCAAGAAATAGCTTGTAACATATAGTCAATGTGTCAACGAAAGCTTGGGGCGACTGCTTATTCCTTTTCAGTGTAAATACTAATTCAACACTAGTTTCCTATCATGATCATGTAGAGTTGATATTTGGTCCTAAAATATGCCCGAAAAAAGGTCTTACCCGAAATCGGGGTATGGGGTGGCTTTAGCTACTAGACTCCGATTTGTACACCTGTAGTTAGCATAAAACTGTTATTTATTTAGAAAATGACCAAAGCGAAAAATAATGAGACTTCAAAGAGCCTCAATCGTTTGCCCGACGGACGTTCCATGGATGGTACTTTTTTATGATTTCTTCAAGCCACAAATGACGTAAGTGAATCGCGGTAGATTTAGCCTGCTAGATGTTTATTGAAAATTTGACGATGACTCAACAAAATTATAGAAGACAGCAGAAAATAAATTACAACGTTGGGAAGATTGGGACAATACCTAGAATGTTGACACAAGAAGTAGATGTTTCTTTTTTTTTTTCTTCTTTTTGACAGTTCGTGTTGCTTGAGTAACTTCAAGGTTTCAACAACAATTCCCCCTTTTTACCTAACAAGGTCAAGGTGGCTTTGGAAACCATTGGAGCGGTACGGCTATTTAAAAAAAAATAAGGACTACAAATTTAAACGGTAGAGTATACTGATATGGTAGTAGCACGCAGTGAAATTACTTTCACATCCCTACTACAAATGCTACGGCTGGCGTGGTAATCACCAATGCCTGCAAAATCGTCGGAAAGTAGTTTCGTTTCTCTGTGGTGTCAGTGCTGTTGTTTGGAGTCGGTGTGCAGTTGTTCGGCTGAGTGGTATATCCCCACGAGCTATTTCTTGGGAAGGCAGCAAAAATTTTACAAATGGCGTCTACATGGATTATATGTAGGCACGAAGTGGAATTTGATTTGTTTTTTGATACGAGAGAACTATAGACAGTCGAAACAGTGATGGAGGTCATGGGTAAACCAAAAGCAAGATTTTGAAATAAGGTAGGCTACGTTATGATCTCAATAATTGTTTTGTGTATTGATGGACACTGCAGACTAACTCGTCGTTTGGGTTATTGGTAGTGTATATCCGTGTGGTAAGGAAAACAACAATACAATGTGTTTTGCATGTTACACCGCTATTTTCCGACACACGTAACCCATACACTCTCATCCTGACCTAACCCTTATCCTAACACTGACCTTCATGTAGGCTTGTCGCAAAAAAGAGACCTCGAAACAAAGTGGAGACGTCGATCGAGATATCAGTCTCGGTTTTGCAACCTACTTGTCGAGTAGCTAAGGCTTATAGGCATTAGCCGCCCGCCACAGTGACACGGTGGGGAGGGGGGGGGCAAGTGCCCCCAAACAAAAATTTTCAAAACATCATGGTCTTCAGTCTTTCAAAAAAAACATGTCATTCGAGATGGTTTACATGAAAAGTGTTTCTAAATTTGGAGGAAATCATCCCTTCTATTTCACAAATGTCATATATCATTTGTGAAGTTGAATATACTTTTGTAAAATTTCTCCGTAATTTTCAAGTATGTATTTGTAGCCTAGGTTAGGTAACCTAGGTTTACTGGGTCATTCGACCACTGGTCATGTGAATTAATATCATTCGTGTCGTTATGATTTCAATTTACTTTCAGGCTCGTATGCAGCGCCTTTAGGGGGACTCTAGTTTGTATTAAAAATTTGATAAAATGTCACACTGTCTAATAGGGAAGCCATCAAAGGCGTAGGAGGCGGGGGGCTGCAGCCCCCAACCAAAAATTTTTGTGAAAATTTAGGCAAGATGCTGAGAATTTTTCGGGCTCCTACTGAAAGAAAAATAATGCAATGATGTAGCTAAAAGGT
This sequence comes from Holothuria leucospilota, assembly GCA_029531755.1. NCBI lineage: Eukaryota > Metazoa > Echinodermata > Holothuroidea > Aspidochirotida > Holothuriidae > Holothuria > Holothuria leucospilota. The sequence goes on from CM055972.1 coordinate 15,110,638, forward strand.
ATTAATAATTTAAAAACTTCCTTGGTAATTAATATAAAGTTCTGATTTGAATTGCACCAGCACCTATATATTCCGTATTAATTCATCAGTGTGTTTTTTAATGGTTGAACTTATATTATGATTATCAGTGGTGTATATGAGGAGCCATTGGACCATGCCCCACCCTCACTGATGCTGATCTTTCTACCTAAAATACGTTTAACACAAATGTTACTTCAAAGGTATCATATGTGGCACAAGATTGCATGTAAGGACACCTAATTTTTTTAGGCGGGCGATCACCGACTTCGGCCAAAATTAAAACCCATAAAGAAGGTAATAACACAGCAGATTATTGTATTTTAATTGGCATGCGGTGTGATAACCGGTGCATGCCTATATGATATGTACATTAACATGTCGAACGTGCGCGGACCGCCCGGAAAATTTGGGTTATGTCTCGGGCAAGTCGTTCCAGCCCCCCCCCAATCACAGCCCCCCCCCCCCCAAATCAACTTGGGCTCCTACGCCTGTGGAAGCCATCGTCAGTTGGTACGTAGAGTACTGGATTTTTCTTTCTGAAAATTTCTCTTAAAACCATTGCCGGAAACGTAAGTTGAAACTTGCTCCATGCCATTTGTTTTATTGTATTTTGATGTGTCAAAAATTTTTAACTTCCCAAAAATGGTAAATAAGGAAACATTTTTGGTACAACCACTGAAGCCTTACTCATCGATGATCACGAAAGTCGCCTATTAGTCTTCCAAAGCCATACGTGCCCGGCATGTGTGAGTATTAATGTAAACTGGGCGAATTTTGAATACGAAGCTCTATCGGTGTCTCACCAAACATGACTTGGCTGAAAGTTCTGTTCAATTTCACACAGCATATTAAGCAGTGCATAGAAGAACTCGGAGGGGGGAAAGTCGTGTGTTGCAAGAATTTTTTAACCAAATTACGAGAATGTTTTAACCAGGGGTGGTACCTCCGACCTGCGAGACTATTTGGTCGACTTGGGGGCAATTCATGAACGTAGTTTCAGTAACACTTGAAATTCAATTTATAATAATTTTATCTACCATTTATCCGGTATAGGCTACATACTCTGCGTGATACCGCCTCTGGTCTAGTGCTACACTTCACAGGTTGCACAATGTAGCATGCATTGTAAAACAGTCATGTATTTACACATAAATCAAACTCATGGGACACTATGTGAAATTATTTCTTTCGCACACCGAATCACTCCCTGCGGATTCCATGGGTTAGACCCCTTATTCCTCTCCTGAGTGGATTTAAAATTAAAGAAGTGCATAACTTTTCAATGTAATGCGAAGATTAAACGTTAATTAAGTGCATTCAAAACGACACTTTCTTGGGTCGCTTCGTGCGCTTTTTCTTAGTTGCTTGTTTGCTATTATGTATAGGCTACCTGAGACATCACAACTGGACCTGTCATTAGTGCGAGCTTAGATAAACAAATGATTACGTTGTGATATCTGTAATCCAATCTGTAGCCAATCAAATCTGTAGCCAATCAAATCTGTAGCCAATCAAATCTGTAGCCAATCAAATCTGTAGCCAATCAAATCTGTAGCGAGACTTATGACTAGTGCCCTATTCGTATAAGCGATGACCTGTCGTTCTGAGCCTGAGTTAGGATTTTGTTTCGGAAACATACCGAGACACAAAATAGTGCAATCATCTCATGCTCGAAATCTTAAAAAAAAACCCAATATTTTATGGCTTCTTAGAAAAGCGAAACATGTTGTGACACAATGAAAGAGACAACAAAATATTTAAAGGTGGGAGCTCATTTTATACAAATGGATCAAACCACTTTGCGTGTTTCGCTGCCTCTTACTTCGCCCTTATAGAGTAGCGATTGGCTGATATGATTGCATTTATTTTTAAGGGTAGTCAGCTGATGATGGACTGCCTGAGATGCTTTTTGAAGAGCTTTTGAAAACTATATCGGGCATCACTGTAAAACAGTACCATACTCCTTCTGTACTATCCGGAACGCAACATTGATATTGCCGATAGGAGGGGGTCGTGCGAACCTCCTTGAATGCGGACTTGGATTTTGTCCCCCACCCCTACCCCACACAATTTCTTAGAGCCGTCCATGCTAATAGGTGTTTGATTCGTTGTTATCGTGTGGTCTTCTGATGATATGATGTATTGGTTAAGTATGTGGAACATTCTCTTCAAGTTAGCTGACCTGCTTGAGACTCTTAGATAGGCCAAATTTATCACATCATCCTCGGCACCTCTGCACATGTAATCCTTCCGAAAGTTAAAAGGCGACTATATTTGAACCAACATGCGACGGGCCTTTCAACGTATATATCCCATTCTTTATATTTTGCTATAATGAGATGCTTTGAAGGGCCTTATTAGCCTTTTAAGACTAGAGATTCTCCTGCTTAGACAGAGCTTCTCTCTGCTGCCCCACCAAGTCAAACTAAATGTACCAATTGTTCCATTTCATGATATGTTTTAATGAAACCACCAATGTTATAAAACATTAATATTTCAAGACATTACATTGCTGGTCGAGCCAAGGCGTAACCAGAAAATTTTCACTGGAGAGCGCAGTGGAAAGAGGAGGTGGAGAAGGGGAACAAACTCTGGTGGCTGATGATTTCGTCATAATATCAACTGTAAGTTAGAAACGGAAGTGTGTGAACGTTTTTCACTGTCAAGGCTCTGACAGTGTAGAAACATTTGCGAATTCGACAGAATTCTGTTAATTGTAGACAGAGTCGTTCCAGCGATATTAACTTTGGTTTCAACCATCTTCACTCTGATAATCAGAAATAAGAAATACAGAATGAGTTGTAGTTTTGTTTTGTTTCAGCCAATTTTCATAGCATGTACAGTAAATACTGTACATGGTGGAATACCGTTTCCAGTTTTAAACTGTGCCATGTTATAATTTTGTAACACGAGGAACGTTTAAATATCACCAATTTTCCCCTAACCCTAACCCTAACACTAAGAATAACCCTAACCCTCAAAAAAAATAAGAGTAAATTCTGTCAAGTTTATAAGAGGAATCGAACTCGGAACCCCGAAAATCATGGTATCATGCCTTCCTTCTTGACCACTGTACCATGTGGAGAACTCGACAGCCGTTCTCCTAAATTAACTACTTATCTGTAAATCACTCAACCGTATCGTACCATTAACAGTTCTCGTAACACGTGTTACAGTTTCTGTAACACAGATCAGTTTAAACTGGACATGCTATGTGTATTGGGTATTTGTTTTCTTCAAAATATTTTCGATTCCCATCTAGATCATCCTCAGACTGACAGTCAAAAGCACTGGCATATGCATCCGTATTCTGTTACCATACCACTTGAATATATCATTCAAACCAAGCCAACCAAATCTAATCCTTGGGTTACAAGGTCTAATACTACTGGATTCTGTTATGGGGGGTTTTTCCTAGGAAAGACATTTAGGCTTGGTAGGAAGTTCATGGTTGGTGAGTTCTCACAATAAGTCTTCAGTGGACTATTCTTCTTTTCTGTTTAATAAAGGTTTAAGGTCTTCAATGCAGACACCTTCTGCTACCTTGCAGCGCTGTCAAGGGTAATCGAAGTGATTTTTGTACTTGCCCAATGGTCGCCAAGAGAACGGAATGAATGTGACTCGAAACGATTAGTGTGTATTGCGTTATGAAAAAATATTTAACTAACTCAAAAAAAAAGGAACGGAACACACTGACGCGACATAAACAGAAATACTATCAAAATATAACCTACGTCATCTTATGACCACACATGTTGCTATGGCAATTTTTAACTTTCCATCATAATACACCCATTGCTTCAGACGTTTCTCAGAACTCCAAATTAGGTTACATGCTTTCTCCCAACTTTCATAATCTATAATTGCTGTTCGGAACTTTCACTTTTTCCACTTCGTCAATATCAAAATCCCGTTTTATTAAATGTAAGTTCTCATTGTACGTTCCGATACTCGTTCAGTTTCGTCAATATTCGTTCTTGTTATTTTTTCGCATATTCTGTTACCACTGTTCCTGTTGTTTGTTCTCATATTTCCAGTTTTTGCCACTCTTTCCTTTTCGCCATCTATACAAACAACAATTTCCCATATATTAAGTACTTTTCTCACCGAGAGGACGAAAATTTCGATATCGGAAACATAAATGACAAAATAATAATTGCTTACTGTTATCCTGTACTCTTTCTGATTCCACAGTCAAATTTTAAGTTAAGTTTGTTCCTTCAAAGCAGCCATAACAGCACTTTCATTATACAAAAATTGTCCAACACGCCACGACAAGTCCGCCCTTGTATTCACAGTCATACACCACATTAGAAGGCACGGCAATTCAAGACCAAGAAAATAATCGATAGCATTTATAATCCTGTTTTTCTTTCATCACCTCCCAAAAATAGTGGATACCCAAACACAATAGCCTATCATCACACCCCATACTTACATCAATAGGATAACTCTGGCGGAAGGAATAACAAAAGCAAATTTATTATCAACGGGGAGCTAACATTCCTTGCCTACATACTACACTCGGGCCAGCCACCTTTCATGAATATGCATACATATAGTACCTGAATAAATACAACTGTCCTGACTGAGGGCGATACGACACAGTACCGTGACAGGCGCATAGGGTCCCTAGTGTGGGAATTATGTTAAAATTGAACTTGTTGCCCCCCTATGAATATTTACTTTATGACTATAGAACACTGAATTGGTATCATCTATATCTTTAAAATGTTTCCCATTGTACCCAATGTTTATTTAAACAGATCGTACATTATTATGGACTTAAAGTGATGCCGTGAGTTTGCAAAAAATGAAAAACATAAGATTTTGCTTCTTGTTATGTCTTTCTTTATCCTTCAAAATGCCACGAGTGCTATACAGAGTTGAAGAATACAATTTGAAAGCTCAAAATGATAGCGATAGTCTCGGGAAGTAACCTAAACAGCATAAAATCAGAAAAAATTTTGAAGGCCTTTTTCAAAAAACGGTCCTCATTATAAAGCGTTAGACCACTCCTATGCAACGAACCTGATGTTGATTTATGCAATATTATTGAGGTGTCACCACGTTAAAAAACGTACTATACCACTCAACCCAGGCTAGCTCCACGGTACAGCTGTTCGCTCACGGTCGGGGAATGACCTTCTTGCATAATCGCTTGATAATACAACTAACGTTACTTGTACACTCAATATAGCTTTCGGCTCTAATTTAGAATCAACTTACAGGCTACTGTCTTTCACTCATTGGTACGCGTTATAGTGCTGATTTGAATCTGAACGTTACAGGTTTACAACGAAAGTTGCACCACTAATAGGCCTACTATCTCTTTTGTCGCCAAAACTGTTTCTGAATTGAACGTCAAACACGATGGTAAGTGCAAATAAAAGGCAGAGCATCGTCTCTCGCTACTAGTAGTACTAATGTTAGCGCAAGTTAGGCTTAATTTACTGAGGTACCACTCGCCTGTAGCCTAAAGTTAGGCTACTACAGTAAAACGGGATAGTTTAGCCTTGTGGTATTACCTTGTACGGTGTATATTGCAATATCAACGTTACTTCTTCAAGATCCACACATTCAGTCAGTCTTGTTCGCTTGTGTTGTTGTGCTAAGACTAGCAGCTAAGTCGATCAGCTGTTTACACCTAGTGAATATGCATCAGTACTTCGTTCTCATTGGTCTGCTCAACAGATGTTCGTTAGGAGACTGAATAGTGTTTGTGAGCAGCACATTTTTGATTTCCTTGAGTTTAGTCGTTATTTTTACGAAAATTTCAGGGCTGATGCCGGAATTCGCACAACAGGCCATATTTTTTCTCCCTTACTGTTCATATGGGCCACTCAAACCAATGACTAAGATTTTAAACTCGATTTTTTAATGTTTTTCCCTTTTTGCAAACTCACGGCATCACTTTAAGAAGTACGGTATACTTTGGTAGGTATCTTTCACCACAAATCATTCATCAGAAAGGTACAAAGCTTTCTTTGCGGCAAATAAATGAGCAACATTTGACTCCATAGTCACATCCCAATTAAACTTGATTAATCTTATACCAATGGTGAATTGGTTGTATGGACTTTCAACCTTTAGAGCCCTGGCAGAACACTGTGTGACCTTTCACTCTTATATAGACTATGCCATAGACCTTATACATTGACGTTAGGCGACATCGTTTTGGAGGCCAACAAAGAGGCACCTTGCACGCAAGACGTAAATTTTGCATGAGCGTGTTGTTGTACGCATATCCGACCGGTACACAAATCAGCTTTCTGCATTTGTTGGTGTCTAGTCGCAATGATACGTGATTGCCTCTATTAGAGAGCGCACCTGTTCTGTGACGTCATATGCATAAGACCATACAAGTTTTCGTCGATGGTTGTTTGTGTACCGTTGATCAGGAGTGAATTGTGTCGCCATTTCTGGAATGAGCTCCCTCAGATTTAGCAGACGACTCGAACAATTACCTTTACTGCCTAATCACTCTAAAATTTATAGAAATTTCAATAATCAGACAATACGAAGCTTGAGTGTCAGCAAAACACCTACTTCAAAGGAAGAACAAGCGTTGTTTCTTCATCTCTCACATCATCCTGCACCGAGTGAGCAGGGTCCGTTCTAATGTAATTTCATTACAGTACAGAAGGGGAATAGTATACAGATGTTCCAATGGACTTCAAATGAATGCCCTTCACGGCGAGGAAGTTTAAGGGGAGATTTATCCCTCTGCCCCTTGAGGAAAGTTTGTTTTCAGAATAGGGTTTCATTTTGGAAACAAAGTTGGTATCATTTCAGATGTTTCCAACTATATGTTGATTAACCTTTTCTGTAATTTAAAAAGAAGCCTCTAGAAAGTCAGCAAGTTTCGTGCACCAATGCCAAATCTATTTTAGGAGTATGTAAAACATACTTAGGTAACAATTAATTTGTTTTTTAGCTTATTAGCACACCCAGCAGGGAAACCCCTCAGCCAAATTAAAATGAGTGACACACGCCATCTATATTTTGCCAACTAGTGGTGGTGAAACGACTTTAATAGCGGGTGCGGAGCAACAGGTCAGTTTACACGAGTCGAATCCTAAATCGCCAACTCTGGTCAGTCACATAATGAGAATTCTGTAAACGTTGGGGTGGGGTTCTCTTTTGATTGGTATTTGTTGAGGGATTCCGGGAACACAGCGTCGGATCCAAACTCAAGTGTAACTAGACAGGTCGAAGCCTCTGAAATGGTATGAAACGAAGCAGAAAAGCCCAATATTGGGCCACTTGATTCCAAGTCTCGATCAATGAATATTATGAGCGGATAAAAAGTAGCAAACGGCCTACCATGCTCACCGCTCAGAGCAAAAATGTTCTGCCGCCAACTCAACTTTAACTGTTGTGTAAGAAACGTATCTTCAAAGCAGGCGCACAGACAGTTGTAAAACGTCTCTACCCAGATTCGGGCATTTACGCACGCGCAGCTTAAGCTGAGACGTGAAAATGGATTTGTAGCGGGAGACCAGCGTGTTAAACAAGCGGGGATTTTCGATGGTGTTGTCGTTGAGTCAGTGCTAGTATAAGTCTGCGTAGCGGCTTTCAAGTCTGGGACTATTTTATGAGTGATTAAACCAAGTATAAAAAGAAAGTAAATAGAACTGCGTAACGACTTATCGTCCTTCAAAAACAGTACTTCCTATATGTCTCAAATGGAAAGACTATTCCCATTGCAACACGGTCAAGTCGTTGAAGTCGGGGAAATATTCAAAATTTCCACTTCATGAAAAAGTCAAAATAACTGCGTGGCAGATGAAATGCAGTATACGTTCGCAGTTATCGTGTTCAAATAGACAAGTATCACACTGAAAATATTCATACGCCGAGCCATTAAAGAAGGCACCGATTCACGTGACAAACTGAGCAAATCCAACAATCGAAGCTGTATGCTTCGATTAATAAGAATACTTCTGCGAGTTAGACAAACCATTAACGACGAACAGACGAAAAGGGCAATTTCTGTTAAGAAAAAGCTATCTGAGTATGACAGTGAGTTGATAAGAGGAGGAGGGAAATATTGAGGAGTCGTGATTTAGGCGAATTTAATGTTCACATGGGTGTTAACAAAAAGGTGTATATGTCCGCCTCCCCCGATTTTTCCAGAAACCTAACGAAAATAGACGGCATATCGTTGTTTCCATATCTTACAGCTGTAGCTGATTCAGTAAAATCAAACTTGAAAATCAATGGAGAAACAGCCATTTAATAGATTAAAATCGTTGAAGAAATGTTTCAGATTACACGACAGATCAATAGAAGGGCATATAAATGCATTTTTTTTTTGTAAAATCGTTCACAAGTGGAAAGAAGCACCAAAATTTGCATACTGCCACTCTTTTGAAAAAAAAAACCGTTAGCCACTCAGACTTCAAAATGACGGCCGATTTTCCAAAATGGCCTCCATTTTCCGTTTGTAAATACTATTTAAGATGCAATTTTGTGCAGAAAGTATTCCTTAAAATATTTTTTAGACATCTAATCATAAAATTTGGTCATAATTTAGACAAAATTTGCAATATATTAATTTTTGGGACTGTTTTGGCCGGACTCAGGTCAGTCAAGATGGCGGAAAAGCAAAATGAATGAAATATTTCCAAAAATTGTCTAAAAAACAGTGTAAATTTCCACAATCCCAAATCATAATGATGTAAATTAATATATTACCATTAAGACTGCGTTTTACAATCCTTGGCACAAGAGTACCTGTCAGCCAATATGGCGGAAAATCATCGAAGGAGCAAAAACAATAAAGTAAAAATTCCCCCCAACCCCATAGGTAAAAATTAAAAAAAATACAAAAATTCACAAAAATAATAATTAAAAATATGTTTCAATGGAAAATCCTAAATATCGTTATTCAGTGTTGCCAATAAAATTCCAAGCATGGTTTCTGATAGGTAATGCAAGGCCTCAGCCCAAGAAAGATGGCGGAAACAACAAAATGGCCGTCAATAAACTATCATAATGTATAAAAAATAATGAGAAATAATCATTAAAAATACATTTGACAAAGTTGCCCTTAACATCTGGCCATATTTCACGACAACTAATCTAAAAGATTTTTAAAATAAATGTTTTTTTTTATTCAGGTCAACCAATATTGCGGAAAAGCAAAATGGCTGCCAATGCAATAATTATGTCAATTTATTATAACAATAAAAAAAATAATCATATTTTTATACACAGGCATACCTAATCTGTGCCCATATTCCATTGCAAATATTCTTAAAGTACTTTTCTGGACATTTTTGGTTGGATCCGGGTCAACCAAGATGGCGGGAATAGAAAAATGGCCGCTAATGTTAAAATTTAAATAAATAAAAATAATAGGGAAAATAATCCTTAAAATGTATATTTGTGACACTTGCTGTTTATATTAGGCCATATTTTAAGCCAAATATATCAAACATATTTTGCAAAACATTTTTGTTGGAATTCCGGTCAACCAAGATGGCGGGAGAAGCAAACTGACTGCTAGTTGAATAATTACAATCTTTTATATTAATAAGGAAAGTAATCCGTAAAAAATATTTTTATCACATTTAAACCTAAAGTCTGGCCATAATCTGTAATAAATATTTAAAAAGTATCTTTTTTGACATGTTTTACAGGCTCCAGGTCAACCAAAATGGCGGAAATAGCAAAATGGCCGCTCAGATAATTATCTTAGCTATAATTATCTTAATTGCATGAGTTTTTTTCTTCACCAGTCTTCACACCTTGCTGGTATATATATCCTGGATGCTTTTGCCTCCCACGCATTACCAATGTCAAGTCATAAAGTTAATCATGACTTCTCTCACTGTGAATAAATAATGCCGTAAGAAGCTCTATAGAAGTGCCCGTGATCTTATCATGTGATTGCCTTGTGTGTAAAGCAACTACTCGTTTTTTTCATACAAGAAAAACTGGGAATATAAAATTCAACGGAGAATGAACAAACGACATAAGCTTCTGTATACTCGCCCCATCCCTCCTGTATACAGAAAACCTTGAACCCATGTTTCCGAAATCCTGTCGATATATTTGACTAGTTTTGGCTCAAAACTAATCATTTTGTGATCGAAATTGAACCAAATCTAGTCAAAAATTTGACCAAATATCGGTTTAGTGCTTATTTGAAATAATTCGGTTCAAATTTGAACCGGACGTTCTAGAGTGTATCTTTTACTCGTAAAGGCCCAGTACGACTTTGCATAAAGAAATACTTAAACTGCCAAGTCATAGCACGAGAGCCAGATATATAAAGTTGGTAACAGTTTAAGAGGTTCTAACATACCTAGAAGAACAGTCTTAGCTTCTTTCGGTAGTAATCTTTGTCCGAAATGCAGATGTTAAATTCGGATTTCCAACTGACATTCGAGTTCTCCCCTCGTAATGAGCCTATCGGCAGTCAGGAGTATAAACCAATGAAAGTCTGTTTGTTTATGATTATTCATGAATAAACAGCTATAGGTTCCTTGCCTACATGCTCAACTGTAGTGAAATGTGCGCACGTAAACAGTGCAGAGTATTTGCTTGTATATTCGACGGATGGACTACACAAACAGCCTAGGACTATCTCAGGTTAGTGTAGGCTTAGGATTGAATTGTAGTTAGAAATAATTACCCACGCCAACCAAGTTGCTGTACAACTAAAATAAAAGAGGAGGAAAACCTCACCTGAAATCCTAAGCAAGATAACGTTGCCTGGCACAGCGAGGCAAAGTACAGGCAGGCAATTCGTACATGCACAGTCGCAGTCCGGCCGCAAGTTGACTGCTTGTGTGTTACGGCCCTATAGCTACATTCTTCGTGCATCAAGCGTGCACATCGTAGCCTACCATTCGTCGTTGATTGGTGCACTAAAATACGGTAAGCGAGTGCCTACGCAGTAGATGTACATTGGATGCATCGTGCTGGACAGTCGTCGACATGATGTGATCTCGAAGCAGCTGAGTAATGAACATTCATAATGATCTAGAACTTCCCACCGTGATGAACCCTGTGCATATTGAAACAGCCGTTACATTTACAGTCACGATTTGTTTAAAACAACCTTTCACTTTCGTATATGTCTTTTCTCTCCAACAAATCATTTCTCTGGTTATCTTTGGGTTTAAGTAACCTGAAGCACCACTCATTTCTCTTATCCAGATTCGTATACAAAGTCGTATTGGGACTTAAATAGTCTATTTGACAATAAAAATATGAAAAGAAATAGCACACAGTAACCCCTGCAAAGATCTTTTCAATCGATTGAAATTATACTTACAGTTCTGGAATGAGTATGTGTGTATTTAAAATGTCTCTAAAAACCGCTGGGATATGTAGCACAGGGTTTAAGATGTGAATACGTAAAGAGTAGCACAAAACAATGGTTACATTTCTTAATTTTAATTCTTTTTTGCAGAATGGAAGGTGCAACTGCAATTCAGAAGGAATAAAGAAGGATGGAAGAATCTTCAACAAGTTTCTTCTCGTCAATGCGCACACTTCTGATGCTGGCTATTGTTATATCAAGTGTAACAGTAGTAATTTTGATAGTGGTAACTGAATTTGGATATCCACGACCAAAAATCAGACTTATCAATGAGGAACAAACCTTTCCTTTTTATGATAATACCAGCCTACGTAGGAGAGAGGAAAATGTATTATTTAATTTATCCTCCAACATTAAAAAGGATCATGGCCACTCAAATTGTTCTATACTTCTCGTGGTAAAGGGATATTTTCTGTACTTTCAAAAAGCAATCTCTAAAAGTCGGACTATCTGGTGTCCCAGTGTTAACTGTACTGTATCTCTTCTCTACTCCAATAATATTTCCGATGTACTTTCTTCGAATATTACCTTTTTCTCTCATTTGACTAGACTGCCGTCGGCTAAAAAGCTACGCTATCTCCTTGAACATCGCCGCCCAGAACAAAGGTGGGCGCTTATGTCGCTGGAAACGCCACTAAGGGTGGCAAGGAATACCTCCCTGCCAGCGTCTATTTCGAAGAACTTTTTCCATTGGCTAGCTACTTACGATCCAGCCAGTGAAATACCCATCACGTATGGACAAGTAGTTTCATTTACAAATGGTGATTTCAAACCACAAAGAGTGAATTATTTCGAATTGAAGTCAAAAATGGTTGCTTTTGTGTCAAGTAACTGTATCCATTCAAAATGGCGTCGCTTGGACTTTGTAAAGGCTCTCCAGCGTTACATACCGGTAGACATCTATGGAAAATGTGGTAATCTTACGTGTGATGTAGAAGCAGATTGCACTGATATTTTAAGGCAATACAAATTCATTCTTGCTCTAGAGAATTCCCCGTGTCCAGGTTATATTACAGAAAAGTTCTGGAATGCAGTTGGAAAATTTGAAAGTGTCGCGGTTGTATGGGGTGCAAATGCCTATGATTATGAACAATACGCACCACCCCAATCGTTTATTTTAGTCGAATCTTTCCCATCAATTAAACATCTAGCTTCACATTTGTGGAATGTTTCAAGCAATAAAACGCTTTATAACACTCTTCATGATTGGAGAATGCAGTATAGCGTAAGATCACAAGACAAGTTGGCGACTTTGCCGAACAATGAAGCGCTGTGCCGGGCAGCAGACTTGTATATAAATGAAACAACTGATTTTTTGTCAAAAATGGGAGGAGCTAGATACAAACATACAAACGGAAAGGACTGGATTCAGTCATGTCGAATTCCAGTTCATACCAAAATGAAGGAGTTTCCAATCCCAGAGTGAGAGGAGTTTTGCGATTTTGCTACCTGACCTTATATTGGTCTGTACACGTTAGTAACATGGACCTTGTCGAATTGAAGTAAGCACGGGATTTACCGGTAGAAAGAGAATATAGAGTACAGAAGTGATGATGTTACTTCCACACTGTAACGCCACACTGTAACGCATGAGGGCGGTTCTAAGCAAATTTTGGTTGGTTCGAAGCATTTGCGTATGAGAAAACGGTTCCTCAAGAGGCAGAAGATGCTTGCCCTGAAATTTTTCCTTATAACCAGACAATCATGACTATATATATATATATATATATATATATATATATATATATATATATATATTGAAAGGTTATATATATATGTGTGTATAGACATATTTACATGTATATATATATATATATATATATATATATATATATATAAACTTATCGGATTGATTTGGAATGAGACAATACATTTGCGGAAAATAACATTCTTGAGATCTATCCATTCATTGAAACATCTCTGTTCTTTAATTAAGTTGAGGAATGCTGTGTTGCTTTTAGGTATAAATATTGCTTTAATTTCCAGAAAAGGCATGTTGACATTTTGTACAAAGAAATTGAAATAGTGCAATATGGAGTCATTTGAGAGGTAATCACGCATTGAAAGCTCACCGAGTGTTCGTTTCACTTAAAACATTGTGAGAAGAGCTTCACGAACTGTATCTTATTGATTATTCAAAGTGTCTGGTTTACCAAAAACACAGATACATTTAATCATGTATATAAAAGCATTTCTAGCTAATATATATAAAAATCAGAAGAAGAGTAACATTGGAACCTGTTTCCATACAAACTGATGTTACTTTGTCACTGTAATGTCTCTGTGTACATAAGAGAAACTTATGTCCACCAGCTTCTCCTGCATTTGAATATTTTGAATGGGCTCTCGTCTTTTCGTGTGGAAAAAACGACCCCCACCCAATTATTTCCTTGGTATGTTCCCTTGAATTAGAAAGTGTAAAATTGTGTATTGGATCAGTGATTTAACTAGTAGATAAAATCACGGTTATGTGTATTGTCTGAATGTCTGAACTTTACCATAACAAAAATAGGTCAAACACTTGTAAGGTATACACTTATAAATTGACAAAAATATATAAAGGAAATAAACAGTAACGAATCGCTTTCACTGGCAATGCGAGCGCAGTTTTCTTTATAAAATATTAATATACAGAAGTCGGCTTAATTACTCTTTTTACTGGTGCCTGGGTAAATACGTAATACAATTTTTATAATCGTAGACTAAATGTTTTAAATTGCCTACACATATGGCTACATGTGCATAAGATAATAACAAGTAACACATGGTGGTATGACCATGGGTTGTTGACGTTTACAATTCTAAAGCGGCAATAGAAAAAGAGAAGTACTTTTTTAATTAGAATATCTCTCACGGATTTGCTTATTGTTTTGAGGCATGGGACTTTGGAGCAATAAAATTCTCCGCTTTTATGGCAAACTTGACTTTATAGAAAAACTCCCTACAATCTGGCAGAACATTCATCATCTTTTAATTATAAATGTACTTGCAATGAAGTATTAAGAAATTCAATGGATGATTTATGGAGTTTTTACCAAAACATAATTCCTTCTTAGATAACATGAATTGTGTGGCCAAAGAACAGTTGTTCGGACTCCAAGAGAAACTCAGAAGTAAAATGACACTCCCAGAATAAGTGTTCTATGGTTTCAACGGCCACATGGCAGAAAGTACAAAGGCTGGTATCTGATTTATTCGTTAAGTAAAGGAGCCTACTCGTACCTAGAATGCGTGTTGTGTGTTGTGACATCCTTCAACTAATATTTGCCACAACTTAGTGTTAAATACGAATAAATGAAAATGATTGTAATAAACTTAGACTTACTCTTATGCTAATCAAGGTGAAAAAGATCAAGGTCAACTAAGATGTAATAATAAGTTGAAACACGTTTTGAACAAGTTTTGTCTCAGCAAAGGTGGTGGCTGGTCACAATATTAAAAGAACTTGCTTATATGAATTAGGATCGGAGAGCAATCGATTTTACTACCGAGTAACTCACGAAACGTTCATTTTGAAAAAGCTTCGTATTATGTTTAGATGGAAGGCAATATGTAAAGAAGCTAAATAGTAAATCTGTGAAGCATTATTGAAATCAGCCGAAGGAACCTAATGAATGATGGAGGCTGATTGACCCAGAAGACTTTAGTGTTAACCTATATAGACGTACCAGGAGACAGGTGGGATAACGTACATGAACATGTGTTACTCTATTGTTTTGAATAGGTTTAAACCTTTCCACGCGAAAAGATATTCAAACGGTATTGTTCAATTATGAAACAAGTACATGTCGTCCTCACCATCAGAAGAGGAACATTGTATTCCTATCATTGACATTTGCTTACTTGAAATTATTTACAGGTGGATTGATAACCAATATTTTCAGGGATATATCAACGGAAATCTCACACGGTTCCCATGCCGAAGAATATTTCTCTGGACATGGAGTTTCTTCAAAAGTTATTTCTTGTCAACATAATAGCTGAGATGAAAGAACACTACACTGATTAATTTAAAAATTGTCAAAAAGAAATTTAGTAGGTTTCACGGATGGGTTGATTAAAATACTTTTGCTTCTCCCGAATAGAACTTACAAAGGGACATACACACACACATATTCCCATTCAAACATAAAACTTATTAGTAAAAATTTCAACAACATGTCCAATATAAAATGTCAGAATCAGGAAAGTCATTCTTGAAGCCTGACAAGCAACCTCTTTTCATTAGTTTTGTTCGTTAACTACCGTTTTGTTTTGGAGTAATCAATGCATCCAAAACATTGGCAGTGCGCGGGGGTCTGATCGCACCATCCTGACGGGGAACAACAATGGTTAGGACTACTTCCATTGCAAATAGCTGCTTCACCATTTGGAGCGATGTTGTTAGGTCCACATCTGAAGTCATCCCTGTAGGGTTTCACTGTAGAAAAGAGGAGTGCAAAGGAAAATATGATTGATCATCCCTTCCAGGGTCGTCGGAGCCGAGGACCTTCCCCTCCATATAATTTCAGTTTGAAGCTTTTTCCTCAAAACATTTTCACTAGTTGTGCCCAAGAACGGCCAAAATTTAAGCTAGAAAATCACGAAGTCTCGGAGCTAAAGGGTCCTAGTCCCCAACACCCCCACCCCAATCTTAGAAGCCTTCCAACCGTCTTGTTGCACCTTGGCTAAGGGTTGAAGGCCCCGAATATTGACTATTCTTTATCATTAGTGTGCAAATGTATGGTAAGCTTTTGCTGGCATACGAATTCCATGGCCGGACGTTTTATTATGAAAAGTAGTATCACCGTGCCGACTATGCAGTACAAGTTTGAAAGACAAGATGAAAACGAGTTTCATTTCGTTTATGGTAAACGTATGTGAACTTTACCTTCAATAATTCTAGTAATAGATTGCGATTCAACATTAAGGATTGTACTACAAGGAATGTGAGGTAATGATAAGGGTTGTAAAATACATGTGAAACAGTAAAGAACTTATTATTTTACTAACAAAAGACTGCTGCCTCTTCAGGTGTTGCCGAAGTGACATCCTTCTCAGAAGTAGTTTCTGGACCTTTCCCTTCTAGATGTATAATATGAGATTAAAATGTCAGAGCAAACAATTTTATCACACTTAAACTTAATGTAGCAGTTGGAACATAAAGTGCATCAAACTTTCTTGATCGCTTAAAAACCAGTTTATACAGCATAACAAAGTCACATCATCTTTTTTGCCAGAAGACGATATTGAAGATAAGTGGTGGAATAAATGGCTTTTGTAGCTGATATTGGTTAAAAGAGGGTCATTTGAGTTCAGATAGAAATAGCTAAGACCTAACTACAATTGTGAGTCGTACCTCCATTTCATCGATATCGAAAAGGCTACAAATAGTACGATTTCGTGATAATTACCGATAGCTTTCTCAGACGAGACAGACACGCACACTAAATCAATTAGCTAGAATCAACTCGTAACTGTAAGCTACATTTGCGCAAACACCAGAGAGGCTTTCCTGTTTGCCT